>OZ002740.1:167021732-167109419 GCA_963924295.1 Dioctria rufipes | reverse complement strand
TCGGAAGCCATTGTACCTTTTAGAGGAACTAAAATTCTTGTATTCGACTAGATATAAGAAACTTTTGATCCCTCGTTGCAAGTCGCAGTATGGACAGCGTTCTTACTTTTTCCAAAGCATTCGCAGGTGGAATCTTTTGTCGTATGATCTTCAATGCATGGCTGTCGGCAGATCTTTTGCAAAGCTTATAAAATTTTCAAATATTTTTTGAAAGTCATGCAGTTTGAGTGTTTCCCATATTTTATTCTATATCTCTTTTCACTCTCTCTATCTTTTTTCTCCCTCTTCTGCAGCATTGGTTTTTTGTTATGTATAAGTTTAGTGTAATTTATTTTGCTTTTGATCTTGTTTATTATTTATTTTTAGTTTTGTTTCTCATTTGATATACATACGTAGTGGGTTTTTTTTTTAGTATTCATTTTTGTCCTATTTTATTGATTGTTGATAAGTTATTATTTATTATTAATTATTATGTGTATTATTTATTATTTATCATTAATTATTGTTTATTGATTTTATTTATTTTTTATTTATTTATTTGATTTTATTGCTTTTTTTCTCTTTAGTTCATCTGCTTCATTACTTTCATTAGGTTGTTCTCCTCTTTTTGTACCTAGCTTCTATTTTCCTTATTGGTTAATTTAGTCTATTTGTATTTAAAAAAACTTCCCGTCATTACACCATTGCACTTTGTACTTTTAAGATCATGTAATCTTTGTACATTATCCAAATAAATTAAGTTATGTTATGTTAATTAGCTTCAAGGCAAAAAATCGTAACACAAATCAATTACCCCGTCCAGCCACATGACCAAGATAAATAGGTCTGCACGAGAAATGCAATGTCAAGACTAGTAAAATGTCGTGAGGCCACCTGCCATTTCCATGGCTGAAGGCCAGCGGAAAAGATAAACATTTGACAACTCCAAAAACATTACAAACTTCCAAAGTCGGACTGCAGATAAAAAGACGACAAAAACTTCACTTTGATTACACAGATCTCAAAACGTTACTTTTATCAAAAACTCTATCAAAACTTTAACATTACTCAAAAACTTTATGATGACAAACAGCAGTCACACTCAAATCCCACTGGATATGGGACCCGAGCTCAATCAGCTAGCAAATGCCAGAAGATCATCCCAAAGCAGATCTCAGTTCCCAGTGAAATCTACACTTAGACTACCGTAGTCTAACGGAGTGGCTCCACGTTGGGCGCCACTTAGTTATGAAACAACAGAGTGATTTGATTGGACGTGGACAGATCACTCCGTGGACAGCGTTGGAGTGCTGGCTGGCACACTATCTCGCCTAGGCTATTGGCAGTGAGTGGGGGTGGGGGGGGGGTGTTCCTCGAAGACCTGCCGCAGTCATGTGCCATACACAAACAAAGATATTGTGCAAAAGAAAAACAAAACAAAAAAGACGTCGCGACCATAACCCACGGGAAAGCGCAGATCTTCTGCCATCACTGTCATTACCTGATCCACCCATATGACAATGAGAGCAGCAGCACATTTTTAGTGTCCCGATGGACGGTCTGAAAGATAGAAGTGAAGGAGCAGACCTTCTCAACCTTCATTTCAAAGAGGGCTCCAGGAGAGTGAGAGGGAAAGACAAAGACTTCCAACGCATCTTTAACTGTAACTAATAATGTGTATAGGAGTTCTACTATTTACTGCTACATGAATAAAGGCTTGCAGCCTTACTAAAGTTACTGTTTTACTTTTATGACTCTGTCCCTTAATTTTTCTACTATTTATTTTGTGTATTGGATACTACCCGAAATAGGTCTAGGCTATAGGTTCAAGTAACGACGACCTCATATACTAGGTCAAAAGAAGACTAACGCGGGAGTGATTGTAGTACCAATACATCTGATTACTTAAATCAGGCCGTCATTGAAATAAAAATAAAACTGTCCCATTCGACAAATGGTATCATGGGTTTTCTTTTTCCGTTCGATAAAGCCCTTACCTTAGCTTCCACAACTACTGATTCTCCGTTCTTGCACGTCACAATTTCTTCGAAAGTATGGACACTTGACAAGTATGACAAATACTTTAATCAAAATCATATGTAGATCTACATGATAACATACTAATGAATACATATAATTATGATACTAAATATTATATATAGGAGTATGACTGTAATTCAGAGGCCAAAAGTATATATGTATGCTCATCTGACTATAAATATAATTATGAAACCAAAAATATTAGTTATATATACAGGGTGTCCCGTATGTTGTATGGCACCCGAAGGCTATGGATTAGTCATGCTTAGGGTGGGGGAGGGGTAATCGTAACGGTTTCTGAGATAACGGGACGTTAAGATATTTGGGTATGTTTTTTTAGATCACCCTGTAACTTCTGAACGTTACATCCTGTTAGGGAACTTTGATAAGTCAATCGAGAGGCAACCCTTTTGGCCATAATCTGACTCTAACCTTACCTCCATGATCCTTTTGGTCTCCTAGTTGGAAAGGATCAAATTCGAAAAATTGGAAATTTTTACCTATTTTTTCAGTTTGATGTTAACATTTTAGGGAATTAACGTAATGACTGTACCATTTTTATACCCAATAAAGATTACCTGAAGTGTTGCCTTTCATTTGATATACCACGGGTTGTACCTACCTGCTACCCATCTTGAAATAATCGACTTTTATTACACAACCTTAGTATGCTTTTGTGTCGATTTTGTCAGATGCAGTTGTTACGTACAGAGAGGGACATCGTAAGAATTAGGAAAACGCCAAGTATTTATGAAAGCTAACGTAGTTAAGAAGATATTTAATTAAAATGTTAAATAATTTATTTAATATTACATACATATGAATTCCTTAATGCTATTTTAATAAATGTTCGATATGTCCTCCTTGCTGCATGATGCAATATCGCAGTCTCCGTCGCATCTCTGGCATAATAAAGTAATTATTCAGAAAGACTATCCGATACCTCAGGAGGAACGATATCAAATTAAAATTTTATCGTAAAGTTCCGATGGGTATCATAAATTTTTCGGGGGCTACGAGCTTTGTTGGTATAGTCCTTCAAAATCTGCTAATTATGGGAGAGCTAGTGGGGGTTGGCTCATTGGGATAGATAGTAAACTATTCGGGAAAGTAGTCAAACTTTTCTGGGTAAATGACTGGCCAGTTTTAGAATTAAAGAGACGTGAAGGATGCTTAAATGTAATACCAGCTTATGTTAATTGTAGTAATTGGGATTCTGACTTTAACAGATTTGTAGATGTTGTTAAATCTATTGATGATGCTGATTGTATAATTTTAGGTGATTTTAACGTGAGAATAGGACAACAACAAATACTTTCGGAAGAGATCTTGGTTCAAAGATTAGTTTTTCAAGGAACTCCAAAGATTAAATTGTCAATTCTAAAGGTAAAAAGTTCCTTGAACTCTGTGACGACTTTGGTCTAGCAATACTAAACGGTCGTACTGAGGAGGACTGCAGTGGTGAATATACGTATATTGGAAGAAACGGACCTTCTGTGAATGATTTAATAGCAATGCCGTATAATTTATGTCCGTGTGTTAGAAGTTTTCATGTAGTTCCACAAGTGTACTCGGATCATTTACCTGTTGTACTAGAGATTACTCTCCCTGATATGTGTTGTCCAAATGCAGATACCCCAAAGCCATTAACTCTGCTCACTAAATTAAATTGCGGACTACAAAATTTGGATACTTACAAAAACAATGTAATCGAAATGTGTAATAATATGGACACGAATATCAATGCTGATACAATCAATGACTTAGTTACTATTGTTAGAAATGCAGCTGTTGTAAATGATACAACCAAAACTACAATCAAACAAAATTGGTTCGACAACGAGCGAGAAAAGTCTCGTTTAGATGGCTCAATGTGTACCGGAAAACTAATACTGCATTAGCAAAACAGTATTACGTAGAAGCCAATATGCAGTTCAAAGAATTATGTAAAATCAAAAAGAAGTCTTATTACGAAAACCTTAAGGTGAAATTGATTCATGTTAAAGATTCCAAGACTTGGTGGGGTTTAGCAAAAGAAATTTATAATCGGCCCTAACATTCAAATCAGTTCTTTAAAAAACCACTTTGAAACATTACTGAATCCAAGACTCGAGTACAAGCCTATTCTTTATGCTTCTCCATTAATTAATGACTTTGTTTTAGATAGCGAATTTAACTTAAATGAACTTGATTTTGTCCTAAATAAAGCCAAAGACAATAAAGCGCCAGGTATAGATGGAATACCTTATGAATTTTATAGGAATGCCCCAGTAAGCTTTTTAAAAGAATTGCTAAATTATTTTAATTATATTTACAATAGATGTGAAGTCCGTGAATCTTTCACGAGGTCGATTATCTTCCCTCTTTATAAAAAAGGTGATGTAAATAGAGTAGAAAACTACCGTGGTCTTTCCTTTATGAACACATGTCTCAAGCTTGTCGGTATGTTACACAATAGATCGGTATGTTATACAATAGATCGGTATGTTGGGAGGAGGCCCACAATATTTTGAATGAAAGTCAGGCAGGCTTTCGCAGCGGTTACTCCACGATAGATAACATTTTCAACTGAATAAATGCTATCAAACTCTCCCATTCATTCAGTATAAAAAAGGTGTATGCCTTCTTTGTAGATTTTAAAGCAGCATTTGATACAATTGAAAGGGGAGCACTTTTTTATAAATTGTACAATATCGGAATTTCTAGTAAGTTTGTGGGTATGCTGATAAAAATTTACGAGGTTACTAGCGCTCAAGTTTGGAATGGTGAACATCTCTCAGATAGTTTTGTGACAACATCTGGGGTAAAGCAAGGATGCATTTTGAGCCCGCTGTTGTTTGCAATTTTTATTAACGACTTAGAGGATTCTATGGAGGTAGGCCTGACACTTGAGGACATTAATTTAAAATATGCTGATGACATCGGTATTTTATCTGACGATCCACACAAACTCCAGCGTATGATCAATAATCTTGAGGAATACTGCCACTTGTGGAACCTGGTTGTCAACTTGGAGAAATCCAAAATTATGATTTTCCAGCGTGGGTCAGGACCCAAGAAGAATAATGAAAATTGGCAATATAATAATGTGCAAGTAGAAGTTGTAAAGGAATACACCTACATCGGTGTTACCTTAACACCGAAGCTATCATTTAACGCCCACCTTAAAAACCGTCTACAGTCTGCAAAAACGGCTATTAATGTAACTTGGAAAAGTTTTCTGGGAAAGGAAGGAATTAAGCATTCTGACAAATTTGTTCTGTACAACGCTGTCGCAAGGTCAGTTCTTTGTTACGGAGCACAGGTGTGGGGTTTTCAGCAATATGACTCTGTTGAGAGGCTACAACGATACTTCGTTAAAAGAATGCTTCGTTTGCCGACAACAACCCCCAACTATGTGATAAATTTAGAGTTTGGTCTCTCTAATATATACATTTACACATTGAAGTGCCATTTTGACCACATGTTGAAAATTCTGTTTCGTCTTTCTCCCAATAGGCTCCCTCATCAGCTAGCTTTAAAAGTGGTTAGTAGAAACGTATTCTGGTATAGTGAGTGGTAGGAATTAGCCAGCTGCCATAGTTTAGATGTGAATATATCAGGTCAGTCCTATAACCATTTAAAATCAATTCTAAATAATCTTGTCAGCAGAGAGGAAGCACTACTTATTCAAAGAACTACTGACAAAGCTAGCAGTTCAGTAAGGCATGAGCTTTATGATAAACTGCAATATGGTAATATGAGCAGCTACCTTCGTGACGAATTCTCAGCGAAAAAAATTAATTTGATTACCAGGTATAGGGGAGGGCTTATAAATTTGAACGCCAGTCCGTTTAAAAATTCCGGTGGAACACTTTGCTCGCTTTGTAACTTAGAGGAGGACGAGAACTTGTTACATTTTCTCGGAGTTTGTCCTGTTCTTTCAGAATTTCGCATTAGAGCCTTTGGGAAAAACAAACTTGCTGAAGCTGAAATTATAGACATTTTAAATGGAAAGGACAACTTTAGTGGTTTGTTTTTATATGCAACAACAGCATGGAGATATCGTTCCTTTTTGGTGAATGAATTTAATGGTTAACCAACTAATACCTTTTTTTTTTTTAACAGATAATGAGTAAAAAGCTATTAATAATAAAAATATACTTAGTTACGTTGCTATTCCCGGCAGACGGCCTTGATTTCCATTGTCGCAGTTTATTTATTTATTATTTAAATTTCCTGTATATTCTATTATTTACTTCTAGTTTAATTTTTTATTTTTTTTTGTTTTTATATTTATTTTTAAATTTCTATTAAGCATAGTGTATATACATATATATTGTTATTTTTATCCTTTATAGTTTTATTATCTCTATGAACTATATTTAATTGAATTGAAGGGAACATAAGGAATTATGTTAGCTATAATTTGGAAATGAATAAACATTACTTACTTACTTACTTACTACTTTCTTATGGCCAAAAGGGTTGTCTCTCGATTGACTTATCAAAGTAAGGATGTAAAGTTCAGAATTTACAGGATGATCTAAAAAAGATACCCAAATATCTTAACGTCCCGTTATCTCGGAAACCGTTACGATTACCACCCCTCCCCCCCGCTTCTAATTTTTTGCCCGTCTAAGCATGACCAATCCATAGCCTTCGGGTGCCAGTCCACATACGGGACACCCTGTATATACACAGATAAATTTCATTTCAAAAAAAATTATTCAAATAAAGAAAATATGTAATTAGGCAATATAAAAAAAGCAACAACTAACATTTGTCCTGTTGCTGAGATCCCCCGCACAAGCGCCTCCTGCTGAGCCCCTTTTACAAAAAAATGAATTTGATGATACTTATGTATCTCACAGTTTTGCAGGAGATTAACAGAAGCGACGGCGACTAGGAAACTGTACCTGTACAAAGAATACTCTGTTGTCTTCCCAAACAATTAAATAAACAAAATGCTTGTTGCGAATGGCGCACTAGGCATCCTCTAGTTTTACTCGTTTTTCGTGAGGTTTTTGCCGTGGTATAATTTCCTCGAATTTTTGCCGTAATATGTTCCTCTCTACTATTAATTTATTGATAGGATAATAGGTGTAGCTGAATTCCCTTTTCACCTACTTTCTTTTCGTTCACCCCCGATGACTCTCATACAATTTGATTTTAACTTGTTTTCCGAAAAAATTTTACTAACTTTCTTGTCACCCCACCAATTTCAATTTTTCTTCTTCTTCCTCTTTTAGTTTTGAACACAATCGCCATGCATACTGTAGCATAATGCTGCTAGCTTCAGTGTAGCATACTGCTGCATGCAGTATGTTACAACCACACAAGGCAGGGTTTTGTGGTCCAAATATGGTGCACACAACACAGAAAAACGGTTGACTGAACTAGCTGGTATTAAACCATATTTCTCATGGTTGCGGGCACCTAATGTGTGACTTGACTCACGACCCGTGAATGCATTTTCCCAACAGAAAGCAGGAGGATAGTCCAAGGATTGGTCAAGCAGCTCTGGGTCTGATGAATCGGAGGCACATTCCTGAAGTTACGCCAGTCCTTAACCAGAGTTCGACATCATTCTCGGCAATGAAAACCAGAGGTGCACCAACAAGCTAGCAACTTAAAAAATCTAATCTGCCAGTACCCCTCGTCCTTTCTCCTCCGAAATGAGCTGAGGAAGCCCCGTGGTCAGTAACCTAACCAACTGATCGCCAAGCCAGGGGCAGAAGGAGGAGTATATCACATCACGATTACTTATACCCAAGATTACAGTTGATCGAGGAACACTTTAGGATAAAAACTTAGTATGGCTGAGTTTCTTCTCTTTGAATAGCATTGGAACCTGGAGTCTACAGTTTGGTGTTATACACATTCGAGGAATTTTCTGGCAATGGTAAGGTGAGAAATGCAATAGACTTTTCTCACAATTGAAAAGAACTTAATGCACAGAACGCATCCCGGAAACGCATACCAGGAGAGATTAGCATAGAACATCTTGAACGACCTCAACACAAAATCTTACCAAAAGCGCGATAATAGGAAAGCTGGACGCAAAAGATCTTCAATAATGTACAAGTTGTATTAAAAATAAACACAAAGAATATCTCGAGACGAAAGTTAATGATATACAAAAGTGCCTAAAGGAACTTTACAAAAAATGTGTAACCGAAACAATCTCTAAAAGATATCAAAAATTCACAAGAACAAATATTTTGCCAAGGAAAAGTCTTTATATACTGGATGAAAATTAGTTGCTGACAGCTAGTACTCACATAGTATAGCCGGATACCAAAAAGAGAAACAAGTTTTACGCGAAAGAAAATGTCTTACCAGGCGAGGCAGAAAATACCGAAGGCGAAAAATTAAAAAATTTTTGTGACTAAAAATCCCCAAGCGGTATACTAAGAAATTAACGGAAAATTTTGAATACTAGCGAAATATACGTACGAGAAAAAGTCTACATGAAGTAAAAAATGGTTGCCGATAAGAAAAATCTGAATAAAATAGAATAAAAAGTACGCAAAATATATATAAAAAATATACAAGAAGAATAAAAGGATACCTACCGAATGGGAAACAATCTTCATAGAAAGGCATACTCGAAAAGACTAATGAGCCGGATATATATAGGAATTTCACGAATAGAAAAATTTCTAAAAGAAGAGTTAAAAGAAACTGCTTTAACAAGAAATTCATAGAATAGGGTATCAAATGTTAATGACATTAAAGCATCTTAGAAAAGCCTTTTAACGGACAAAATAAAATTTTACAAAAAAACTACAAAACCTATCAGAAGGTATAAAAAATATCTCACGGAAAGCGATTAGTAAAGCAAAATACTGGAAATGAATAACTGAAAAGATCTATCGAGGAAAATCAGCAAGAAAATCGAACCGAAAAATTCTCAATTGTCAACGAGCTAAGAAATTTATTTGAAGTGAAAAGAATCTATCCAAGAGCGAACCTTCAAGACAGAAGGCCTTCCAGGTCCACTCTCTCGAAAGATCACAGAATCGTAAGTCCAGAATTCCATAACGCATGCAGTCCCATCCCACGAGACCTCTCCAAACATTGTGTTGGTCACTTCAAGTTGGTTACTGAATTAAGGAATCGTGAATCGACATCCTCCTCTTAGTATGGACCAGCCATACCACGGAGGCCACCAGCCTAAAATAATGATGACGCAGCCACAATTTCCTCGTCGAACTGACCAAAATAATCCCGCATCAGCCCCATGAGACAGTTCCGCATAAAAGCACAAAATCCCAGACCCCCGGGCGATGATCACCTTCACCACTTTTAGGTTTCATAAAAAGGTAAGCATTGAGCAACTGATATGGATGTGTGTATGAAAAATTTAACTATTCGCGTTTCACTGGAAAGATCCTTGGAATAGTCAGTTGAAGAAATCACAGGCCGAGAAAGTTGAATGATACTCCCCAGTCAGACCGTTAGCACCATGCCAGCTTCCGATCTCCGAGGGTATCACGTAAGCATCCCAGTCCCCGAAAATTCCTCCCTTCCTTCCCTCATACTGCAATATCTACCCGACCACACAACTGGAAAAATCTCGAATGAGGTCAACTAATTAGCTTCAATTCGAAAATTCGTATCACAAATCCATTACCCCGTCCAGCCACATGACTAAGATAAATAGGCCTGCACGAGAAACGCAGTGTCAAGACTAGCGAAATGTCGTGAGGCCACCTCCCATTTCCATGGCTGAAGGCCGCCGTAAAAGATAAACATTTCAAAAATCCAAAAACATTAGAAACTTCCAAAGTCGGACTTATACAGATCTCACAGCGTTACTTTTATCAAATACTTTATCAAAACTTTATGATGACAAACACGAGTCACACTCAAATCCCACTGGATATGAGACCTGAGGTCAAACAAAGACATTGTGAAAAAAAGAACAAAACAAAAAAGCCGTCGCGACCATAACCCACGGGAAAGCGCAGATCTTCTGCCATCACTGTCATTACCTACTCCACCCAAATGACAGTGAGAGCAGCAGCACATTTTCAGTTTCCCGATTGATGGTCTGAAAGAGAGAAGTGAAGGAGCAGACCTTCTCAACATTCACCTCAAAGAGGTCTCCAGGAGAGTGAGAGGGAAAACCAAGGACTACCAACGCATCATAACGTTGTAAAATTCTTTAGTAATGTAACTAATAATGAGTATAGGAGTTCTACTATTTACTGCTACATGAATAAAGTCTTGCAGCCTTACCAAAGTCACTCTCTTACTTTTATGACTCCGTCCCTTAATTTTTCTACTATTTATTTTGTGGAAGCTATCTTTTCTCAGATATATTAAAATATATAAAAATGCTGGCTGGCTGAAATAGGTCTAGGCTATAGGTTCAAGTAACGACGACCTCATACACTAGGCCAAAAGAAGACAAACACGGGAATAATTGTAGTACCAAGACATCTGATTACTTAAATCAGGCCGTCATTGAAATAAAATTAAAACTGTCCCATTCGACAAATGGTCTCATGGGTTTTCTTTTTCCGTCCGATAAAGCCCTTACCTTAGCTTCCACAACTACTTATTCTCCATTCCTGCACGTCACTATTTCTTCGAAAGTATGGGCACTTGACAAGTATGACGATAACTGTGATACTAATTATTATATATAGGAGTTTGACGTTAATTCAGAGGCCAAAAGTGTATATATGTATGTTCATCTGACTATAAATATAATTATGAAACCAAAAATATTAGTTATATATACAGGGAGTCCCGTATGTGGTTTGGCACCCGAAGGCTATGGGTAGGTCATACCGTTTCCAGGATAACGGGACATTAAGATATGTGGGTATGTGTTTTTAGATCACCTTGTAACTTCTAAACGTTACATCTTGTTAGGGAACTTTAATAAGTTGATCGAGAGACAACCCTTTTGCTCATAATCTGACTCTAACTTTACCTCCATGCTCCTTTTGGTCTCCTAGTTGGAAAGGATCAAAGTCGCAAAATTGGAAATGTTTACCTATTTTTTCAGTTCGAGGTTAAGATTTTAGGGAATTAACGTAATGACTGTACCATTTTTATACCCAATAAAGATTACCTGAAGTGTTGACTTTCATTTGATATACCACGGGTTGTACCTACCTGCTACCCATTTTGAAATAATCGACTTTTATTACACAACCTCAGTATGCTTTTGCGGCGATTTTGTTAGATGCAGATGTTATGTACAGAGAGGGACATCATCATAAAAATTAGGATAACGCCAAGTATTTATGAAAACTAATATAATTAAAAAGATGTTTAATTTAAATGTTATATATTTTATTTAATATTACATACATATTAATGCCTTAATGCTATTTTTATAAATGTTTGATATGTCCTCCTTGCTGCATGATGTAATATCGCAGTCTCCGTCGTATCTCTGGGATAATAGCGATTTGCCCCAAAATTTTCCCTAATTTTCTCACCCGGTACAATTATTAGGGCCCTCAGTTGTTTTAGTGTTGTTATTTTATGGGAATACACATACTAGTTCCCCAAACATAAAAATCGAGGGGAGTACATATGTATGTGGATATCAGAATGTGATAACGACAACGCTTCGCATTTATCTCTAGTATCATCACCGTTAGAGTCCAGCAAGCTGTTCGATTAGAGATCACAAAATTTGCCTCGTTTAGTCAAGCGCCGTTTGTTAAGCCGTTCATAGCTGAGCAAAGTTGGTGGATAATCCCACATTAAGTGAAGTTGATAGTTGAGTAGATACGTTTGAACTCTAAGATAAGTGAAGTCTCGGGAATGTATGAATCAAAATCGAACTCTAAATTATAATCGAACTCTAAATTATAATCGAACTCTAAATTATAATCCTTTTTATTTTAATTTTTCATTAAAAGCTCCGATGATGAGCATATTTAACAAAGTGGTATCCTTTTATTTTTGCCCATACCCCCTACACATGGTGTCAGAAGTGCAGAAATAATTAAGTGCTATGCATATCCAAAAATCAAACAAAAGAAGAGAAAAAAATCTATTGTGAGTGATCATCACGCAGAAAAATGCTGGCAGTCAGTTTTGCTAACACGTGCGGCTAATATATTGTGTTACGGTTCTAGAAATCTAATTAATTATGAATTTAATTTGACATAAAAAATGAAATTTTCTGTGCAGTGGTAGAATCTTATGGAAATATTATAATAATTAGTGAATATACGATTAAAAGATCTAAAGATAAACAGAAACGAGTTAGCTAACATGATAAGTGAATTTCAATAAATTCAAAAATTCTAGTAAAGGGAAACAAATTGATGTGAATATAAGCTTTCGGTACGAAATGGTGAACATTTTGGTGTTTAAATATTGAAATTGTTTAATGGAATTTATATAAGCTAGTAAGCAAATAACGGAAAATCGACCATTGTGACTTGTTGTAAAGTTATGAAAAGTTAATTAGCACAAAAAAAAAAAACAAAAAAAAAAAAAAACCAATTCAATGTGATACAATTCAAGTGCCGTAATTTTCTGAGCAAAATTGCAAGTAAAACAAAGGGAAGTATGGAATTTCAATAGGATTCATAAGGTCAGTCTATGTATTTGAGTTTTTATGATATATCTTGAAATGCCGTTTACCATACGGTACCATGTTTGGCAGTGATTGATTACATGCTAAGAGAAATCTGGAAAAGAAGAGGAAAACGATACCGAAGATAGTGAAGAACAAGAAGAAACCGAAAAATCTGGAAAAGAAGAGGAAAACGATACCGAAGATAGCGAAGAACAAGAAGAAAATTCGTTGAGTAGTGAAGATAATTTAGAAAAAAGTCAGGAACAAAACAAAGAAAAGCTAGAAGCAAAGATGACAGAAAATAATAATTTCGTTTTCAAAGACGTGGAAGAATCCCTCGAAAAGTTTAATGGCGAATCAGGTAAAAACATTTCAGTCTGGCTGAAAAATTTTGAAGATATCGCGACAGTTTGCAAATGGAATGACATCCAAAAATACTTGTATACCAGACGGTTACTCTGTGGTGCAGCAAAGTTAGCAATAGAATCAGCAACGAATGTACATAGTTGGAAAGATCTCAAAGATACTCTTAGTAATGAATTCGATGATTCCCCTACAAGTATAAGTGTTCATAAGGCTTTGGAGAAAAGGAAGAAGTCACCAAAAGAATCATTTTTAGAATATCTCTATACAATGAAACAAATTGCGAATCGGGGAAATATTGATGAAGAATCTCTGGTACTGTATATAATCGCAGGCATACAAGACGATGCACTAAATAAGGCTTTACTCTACGAAGCAAAAAATGTGGAGCAATTAAAGCAAAAACTAAAGGCATATCAAAATATGAAAGAACAGAGTACAGTTAAAAGCCAAAACAAGCCTGAAGACGGAACATACCCCCCAAATAAAAACCATCCTGGGAATGAAATGTTGAGATGCTACAATTGTGGAGCTCGTTCCCATTTAACAAAATCTTGTCCAAATAAATCAAAAGGATCACGCTGTTTTAATTGTGGTGAGTTTGGTCACATAGCTAGTAGGTGCCCTAAGCCTAATGTAAAAAGACCTCAAAACGAAACTGGTACTCAAGCTCATGTCAACCTAGTAACGATGCCAGACTTACATATTTCAGTTAAACTTCAAGATAAACATTACTTTGCATTGATGGATACAGGTAGCGAAGTAACACTCATTCGGAAATCAGTATGGGACGACATTAAAAGACACGAAGAAATGGGACCCAGTATCGGGTTAGTCGGATTCGGAGAAAGCTTGAAAAATACTCTTGGATCTTATAAAATCAATCTTAATGTTGAAGAAGACGATTATGCTTTACAGTGCCATGTTGTACCAGACAGATGGATCCCCGCGGATATTCTTATCGGAAAGAATTTGCTAAGCCATGCTGTAGTCGTCATGGCGAATGGGAAAACAACAATTTCCAAAATAACACCAACAAACTATGGCGAAGAAGAAAACATGTTAAGTGCTATTAACATAACCGATATTGTTGATGATGATGACTGGTATAATGTTAAGGCGATTGCGGATAAGGAAATTCAACAATGTGTAACAAGTATGATAAAAAATTACAACCCACGGAAACCAAGAACATCTTCAATTCAAATGCATGTAATCTTAGAACATGAAGTTCCAGTTTACCAGAGACCGCGAAGATTAGCTCCTAAAGAAAGGGAAATAGTTTCAGTACAAATACAAACATGGTTAGAAGAAGGAATTATTCAACCAAGTAATTCAGATTTTGCAAGTCCGATAGTGCTCGCCAAGAAAAAAGACGGATCGATGCGTTTGTGCGTAGATTACCGGAAGTTAAATAAAAAAATAATTAAAGACAGATTCCCCCTGCCGAACATCGAGGACGTTATTCAGAGTTTGTATAATTCGCGTGTGTTTACTACTTTGGACTTAAAAAACGGTTTTTTTCATGTAGATGTGCACGAATCCAGTCGAAAATATACTGCATTTATAACGCCGTACGGACATTATGAATACCTAAAAGTACCTTTTGGGCTCTGCAACTCACCCGCAGTTTTTCAAAGATTCATTAACAAAGTGTTCGAGCAGTTAATTCGCGAAAATAAATTATTAGTGTACATGGATGATGTGATAATACCCTCAAATTCAGAACAAGAAAATATGGAGACGTTAAAAATCATACTTGAAGTTGCGCAAGAGAATGGACTCATAATAAAATGGAAAAAGTGCGAATTCTTAAGAAAAAAAGTAGAATTTCTCGGTTACGTGATAGAAAATGGCGACATCGAACCATCAACAGAGAAAACGAAAGCTGTCAAAGGATTTCCAATACCCAGAAATCTCAAACAAGTTCAATGCTTCCTCGGTCTGACCGGATATTTCCGTAAGTTCGTACCCAATTATTCGATAATAGCAAAGCCATTATCAGATCTTACAAAAAAAATTCCCAGTTCGAATTCGGCCATCACCAGCAAGATGCGTTTAACCTATTAAAAGATATACTATCCAAGGAACCAGTCTTGAAATTATTCAACCCAAACTTACCTACTCAGTTACATACAGATGCTAGCAAAGAAGGATACGGTGCAGTTCTACTACAAAAGCATAGTGATGATAACCAGTGGCATCCTGTCTTTTATATTAGTTTTAAAACAACATCATGTGAGAAGCATTATTCAGGCTACGAGTTGGAAGTTTTAGCCATTATTAAATCAATTAAAAAACTAAGGATGTATCTCTTGGGTCTAAAGTTCGATTTGTTTACCGATTGCAAAGCTTTCCAATTGACGATGAAGAAAAGGGAACTATGCAGTCGCGTAGCTCGATGGGCGTTAATCTTGGAAGAATTCGATTGCGCCGTACATCACCGCCGTGGAACAATGGGATAATGAGAAATGTCGCATATTAACAGCAATTTTAAAAGAAAAGCCGTATGATAACTACATTATTCGAAACGAAGTTATTTATAAATTATCAGAAGGAAAATTTCTTCTAGTAGTCCCTAACCGTCTTCAACGAGAAATCATAAGAAATAGTCACGAAAAAGGTCATATTAACAGTAGAAGAGTAGCTGCTTTGGTTCAACAGGATTATTTTATACCAAAATTGGATAAGAAAGTCGACGAGGTTCTCTCAAACTGTATTCCATGCATTTTAGCGTCAAGAAAAGCTGGTAAACAAGAAGGTTACTTGAACCCATTGGAAAAGATTGATGTGCCCCTTCATACGATTCATCTAGATCATCTAGGACCGCTACCATCAACAGCGAAAAAATATAAGTATCTCCTCGTCGCCGTCGACGGATTCAGTAAATTCACCTGGATCTATCCCGTTAAATCTACCTCCGCAGAGGAAGTGGTGCAGAAGATGAATCTAAATAGACAAGTTTTTGGAAACCCTCACCGAGTGATAACTGACCGAGGAACAGCTTTCACGTCGAAAGTGTTTCAAGATTACTGCAGTGAACAGAAGATAAAGCACTCTCTAATAACCACAGGAGTACTTCGCGGGAATGGTCAAGTGGAGCGCATTAACCAAATTATAATATCAATGCTATCAAAAATATCAATCGAGGCTCCACAAAAGTGGTGGCAAAATGTTCCAGATTTGCAGCGTATTATCAATGCGACAAAAACGAGGGCAGCAAATAAAACACCTTTTGAATTGTTAATAGGAGTGCCAATGTACAACCCTGAAAATCACCAACTAGCAAATCTCCTGGAAGAAGAATTAATTGCAGATTTCGACGAAAATCGAAGAGAGATGAGAAGACAAGCAAAGCAGCAGATTGAAGTTATACAAGAAGAAAATCGCAAATCCTACAACAAGAAAAGAAAACGACCTCATCAGTACAACGTTAATGAACTGGTCGCAATAAAACGTACCCAGTTCGGACCAGGGCTCAAGTTGTATCCCAAGTATTTAGGCCCATATAAAATAACTAAAGTTAAGAAAAGTGATCGATACGATGTTCAGAAAGTTGGAAATCATGAAGGGCCCAACCTAACCAGCTCCTCAGCCGACTTCATGAAGCCATGGGCAAACATTGAAGATGAAGATGAATCATCCGGGTCAGATGAATTTCAGGATGGCCGGGTGTGGATATCAGAATGTGATAACGACAACGCTTCGCATTTATCTCTAGTATCATCACCGTTAGAGTCCAGCAAGCTGTTCGATTAGAGATCACAAAATTTGCCTCGTTTAGTCAAGCGCCGTTTGTTAAGCCGTTCATAGCTGAGTAAAGTTGGTGGTTAATCCCACATTAAGTGAAGTTGATAGTTGAGTAGATACGTTTGAACTCTAAGATCAGTGAAGTCTCGGGAATGTATGAATCAAAATCGAACTCTAAATTATAATCGAACTCTAAATTATAATCGAACTCTAAATTATAATCCTTTTTATTTTAATTTTTCATTAATAGCTCCGATGATGAACATATTTAACAAAGTGGTATCCTTTTATTTTTGCCCATACCCCCTACATGTATGTTCATCTGACTATAAATGTAATTATCAAACCGAAAATATTAGTTATATATATATACACAGATAAATTCATTATAACTATGATACCAAAAAAATTATTCAACTAAAGAAAATATGTAATTAGACAATAAAAAAAGGCAGCAACTCACATTTGTCCTGTTGCTGAGATCTCCCCCAGAGGCGCCTCCGAAGATAACCTTCTGAGCCCCTTTTACAAAAAAACTGAATTTGATGATACTTATGACTGTCCTATTTCTACGGTTAATACAACTTTAAGACATCAATACATTTGTGCATGCGATTTCGTTAGTATCTCTTTTAAAAAGCCTACGAATGGGATTGATGTGTCTCAACGCCAATTCGATAGAGGTGTGCACTTTAACCGTCAGTCGCGAGATAATTACAGGTCAATGCCCCCAACGGGTTGAAACAAATCAAGTGAATCGGTCTATGCTGAATCGTTGGAAGTTCTTTTGCGACCTCTGTCTCGAGGTCATCCATGGATCCAAAAATAGTTTGCCAAGAGAATACGTATGGATATCTACGGGTAAGCCCACATCAAATCTGTTCAATTTGCGTTGATAATAAAAACCAAAGAAGTGTGAGTTCTATTGAAATCTGCTCTCGAAGTCGTCTCGATACATTGGTTTCGTCCTATAGGGAGCTCCGCGGTACTATTGCCATTCTCATCCGCTCGTTCTCCAATTTAGATCTAGTGCGATATTGCAAGTGAATAGTATTTTGTATCTAACAGTTTTGCAGGAGATTAACAGAAGCGACGGCGACTAGGAAACTGTACAAGGAATATCTTGTTGTCTTCCCAAACTATTAAATTCACAAACTGCTTGTTGCCAATGGCGCACTAGGCATCCTCCAGTATTTCTACTAGATGCTGTATTATGTAGATGTTTTCTGGGACTCGCTAATAAAAACTTGTGCGTACTCGTTTCTCTTGACGTTTTTTCCACGGTATGATATCCTCGAATTTCTGCCGTAATACGTTCATTTCTGCCATTAATTTATTGATTGGATAATAGGTGTGGGCTTTGGGAATTCCTTTTTCACCGAATTTATTTTCGTACACCCCCGATGGCTCTCAAACAATTTGATTTTTGCTTGTTCTCCCAAAAAATTGTACTAACTTTGTTGTCACTCCACCATTTTCAATTTTTCTTCTTCGCCCAGTTTTTCTGTTTCAAAACTCTCGAGTGGCTCGCCATAAGACATTAAACGTCCAACATCGAGAAAGTGGCAGCACAATCGCCATACATGCTGTAGCATAATGCTACTATCTTTGGTGTAGAATACTGCTGCATGCAGTATGCTACGACCATAAAATTGGCACTGAATTTCATCAAATCAAGAGCTTTGACGTCACCTACACTGGGCACGTCAAATGTGTGCAACGATTGTTGTATATGTATATATGTATATTATGTAATGACAACAACTGGTTGTAAGCAACTACGACTGATACATTCCACTGGACTAAACCAACACTTAACTTTCTTGCAGATGTTACCTGCTCCGAGAAAACTTCAATGAAGTACTGCTCTACTGCTGTCTCTTACCCCAGCTCCGGGTGCTGCAGGACTGGTGCGTCACTTTATTGTTGTACTTTTGTTTGCAGTTTTCTACCTTGGAACCCATGATGATTATAACGGGTACTCGGCGAGCAAGGTAAATGTGGTTCCCTTCAGCTTAGCAGGAGATCTTTCTTGGTGTTATTTTAAAGGTGAAATCTGACTTGTGTTTCGCGTATTTTGTTTTGGTGAAATTTTAAATTACACGCAAAGTGTCACCGTGAGCAAAACCCTGCTACTTGGTTTACTTTGACAAATTTTTGTAGAAAAATTTGCGCAGAGCTTCGCCATTCTGAAGTAACGGAAATAACTAACATTTGCTATAATTTTCCGGGGTTTATATACAATTCCGATCGATTATAACAAACGGGATTTCATTGAATGTAATTGTAAATTTTACCCGCGAGTGCCAAGTGTTTATTTGGGCAGGTTTTCCATAATTATTCATTTGTGATTTATATATTATATATCTTATTTTGTGTGTAAAGACGACTGGTTCCCCGTATTTGTGGTACTATAAAGTAGTTGTTCTATGTATGTTCTGGATCACAGTTTTAGCTTCCAGGATTTCACCACAGATGGAACCATCATCGCTAGGTGGTTTGAGGCCGTACTAAATGTGGGTTTATGTCTTGGATGAACTGGTTTATGCCTTGGATGCACCATTGGGTATTGACTGTACTGGTTTATGTCTTGGACGCACCATTCCGTCTTGACTAGCTTATGTCTTGGAAACACCATTCAGTCTTAACTGGCTTATGTCTTGGATGTGTCGTAGGGCATTAGCCCGTACTACTAGCATACTCCGGTACTACGGTTTTCTTGGATAGATATATGGTGCGCCTAAATGTAGGCTTTTTATTATGATTTCTCTTGAGCGCCTAAATGTAGGATTTTGGTTTTGAACTAATATTAGTAATAATTAAAGTTAACGCTAGGAAGTTTTTGCTCATGCCTAGGGATTCTAGATGTTTGCTAGGTGTGGGGTATTATAATATAGGATATGGATGGAGCGAATGAAATTTTCAACAGAAATCATCTACGGGCTCTGGTTTTCGAGATATTAGCGTATTAATAATTCAAGATATTTTTGTTCATGCCAATGTATTCTAGGTGGTGAGGGGTGGGAGGGGGGACGAAATTTTCATCAGAAATCCTCTACAGGTTGGCTTGATGTTTTATTAGTAAATTATTATCGGGTCTAGGGTATGTGTGTTAAAAAGTCTTATGTTTTATAAACATTTGTTTTTATTTCCAATAAAGTTTCTTTTTACAAAAGTATTTCTAATAGCACATTGTCCAATATGAACTTGGTAAGATGGCGCCTTTGTGTTAATATCTATTAGTTTTCCACAGTTGTATTCATCTTCGACGTTGATAATTATTTCACCCTCTCCAACTATATTCTGCATCCAATGAACTTTTTCAGCTCCCTTTACATATATGGCTTTGTTTCGAAGCAGTGGTTCAACTATAGTGTACAGCTTGTGATACGGTATGTAGCCATCATCCCAGCGGATTCCATGAAAATTGTGTTGAAGCCATTTTACTTGTCTCTTTTTTGTTGAAGTTAAATCTTTTTATCTGAACGGGGGTTGAAATATAAAGTGCTCCATCTGGTTGTCAATTAACTAATTGGTGTGATGCGTTTTACTGGAATTCTCATAAAATAAACAAATTTAAGTAATATCAACACTTGCAGGTAAGAAGTATGATGCATATTGAAGTAATGTCGTCAAATCTCTCCTCAAATCTTTGTACATGGAAACCAATTTAGGTAACATCCTACCTTGATTTAGCCCTTAAGTACTCGCGCAATGTATTTTTTGTATAAGTTAAAGCACGCAAGCAGCAAAATCATAAATTGTCAGGTTGCATCAACACTAGCGGCACGTTGCACTTCTCGATGTGGGAATTTCCGTCTTTAAGGAAATTCTGGCGAATATGCATTTCCTCAACTGCAGAGCTTTAAGTCTTTTCATGTTTGTTTTAGTTTTCGATTTTCTTTAAGTTCAGTTATAATCAGAAATCAGTTTAAATAAAAATCATTATCTTTAGCTTAAATTTTGTTGTTCTTATTTTTTTAAATATTTTTTAATGTCGAATTATTAACTGGCGCCCAAGCAGGGACCGTTGTGTTTTAAATATTTAGTCGAATTAAATTTCCAAAGAGTAGAAATAATATTTTGGTAAAGTTATTAACCGACTTAAAAAAATTTAGTGAAGTGCAAGGTGAACCAGCATATCATCTTTTTACTTTGAAATAATCAATAAAGTGCAAGTATCTCGATGACTGTAGCAAGTAGGCAGGTTAAAATCTATCGAAATCCTACAATTATAATTGGGAAACTAGGCCCCGGAGTCACTTACACCAGGAAAAAACGGAGTTGACTAGTAAAAAAAATCCAGGATAACCAGGCCAGTTTTCTGTAATACTCTTCTACAGCCGCCCGATTGATTGCAAGGAAATACTACGAACGGTCCCACAAAGGAAGAGGCATTTCAGTACCCACACGTCCTTAATGCAAGTCTAAGAATAATATTTTTTTCCCCTTATTTTTGAAATAATCACTGAAAGTAAAGAAAATTGTCAAATCAAATAAAGAAAAAGAACCAGTGAATAACAGTGAATTCTTATAAAATTTTTTCATATTGGTGAATTTTTACAAATTTTTCTTCTATTTTTAAGACAATTAATCTAAAAAAGGGAAAAATAATAATAATAAAAAAAAATTTAATTCGAAATTTAAAACACTTTTACCAAAGTTTTTTAAAAAAAAAAATACCGATTATTAAATAGGAAGTGCGCGTATTCATATCCATGTGCTATTTGGTAAAATCTATTTGTGATATTGTAGTTCTGGCAACACAGTGATAAATAGATAAAGTTTAAAGCGACAAATACCTAACGACGATCTCTCTGAATAATTTATTTCTTTTTTCCTCTCCGTTAATATCCTACCGAAATCGTGATAAAATTTTAGAAAATTTTCTACTTGCTGATAAACAAATTTTTGCATTAAGCCATTTTATTCTGTTCTGTGGATTTAAAACCATAATCTACCAGTGTTTAGCGACAATTTCGCCTTAGATCAAGAATAAATAAAATAACAAAATGTCTAAAGAAACCATTGTTAAACCATCCCTGCTAAACTCAAAGGAGGTTCAATCTACATCCATCAGCTCTGGTAGTATGAATGCTCTCGACCTTACCCAACTTAAAAGCGCTCTATCGAAAATTGTTAGAGGTCAAAACCAGCAAATCATTAACCAGATTATTAATCCTGATGGAGATAGTAATATCAAAGTTGACCAAACCATAGACGCTGAATATCTTACAAATCTTAACGATATGGATAAAATACCAGACGTGGTAAAAACCTTGCTCGAATTTTCAGGACAACCTGGAGAATTCGGTTCCTGGAGGAAAAGCGTAGTTCGAATCATAAAAATCTACGATAATCTTAAGGGTACACCAAAATATTACGGAATTCTTAGTGTGATTAGAAATAAAATAATAGGAAACGCGGATACTGCTCTTGAATCATATAATACCCCCCTGAATTGGGATGAAATTTCAAAGTGTTTAAATCTCCATTACGTAGACAAAAAGATTTAGGTACACTCGAGTACCAAATGACTACCCTTGTACAAGGAAGCAATTCCATTCCCGACTTCTATCAGCAAGTCTATTATCACCTATCACTTATTTTAAATAAACTATCCTCAATGGATATAAGCCAAGAATCTATGAACGTAATAACTCAAACTTATCGGGGTAGAGCCCTTAATACCTTTGTGAGAGGTCTTAGAGGAGATCTACCAAGGCTGCTCAGCATGAGAGGACCAGCCGAATTAACAGAGGCTCTTCACCTATGCCTTAAATTGGAAAACGTTCAGAATCGAGTTCAACTCAGTCACGGTAATGTCAATATCCGAAACGCTCAGTTCTCTTCACATCCTCCACCTTTACACAGGAGAAATATTCCTTCACCTCAACGTAAAATTTCTACTCAAGAAATACGCAACTTTCATCCAGAGCTATTGCACAACCCTCAAGTGCCACAAAGTCTCGCCAGACCATTTCAATACCCTCATCAATACCGCTCAAATTACCCCAGACAATTCTCCCAACAACCACCACAAATACCCAATAGAAACTATTTTTCCAAATCACAGCCAGTAGAGGTAGACCATTCTATTCACTCACGTCAAATAAATTATCAAAGCAGACCACAAATGAATAACTTAGTAAACAAAAGACCTAACTCAAACCAAGTACATCGTCCTGAAAAATTCCAGAGAATCTATCATTCAGAACAATCTTATGAAGATCCTAACTTACAATACTAACATGAACAGATGTCACAATACGATACACGTTATGACCAAACTCTTGTGGAATATACTAATTCACAAGAAATTCGAGAAATAATCGAAGAAGACGATTCTAACAAGTACGTCGACGAACAAGAGGTAGAACAATTGGACGACATTCATTTTATAGATTAAAGAGCTCTTCGCTTCCCTATTTGGAACATGTACCGAAGAGCGGAACAATTTTCAAATTCCAAGTAGATACCGGTTCGAATAAAAATTATATCCAGTCACGCTATGTACGCAATCCCATTCCAAACGAAAAATCTTTTATAGCAAATTCTGTGGCAGGTAGCATTAAGGTTACTCACTATGCTCTAGTTGATCTTTTTGATCCCGAAAGAAAATTAAAATTTTTCATTTTACCCAGTCTAAAAACATTCGATGGTATAATCGCTAATGATAGCCTAAAAACACTTGGTGCTACAATACATACAAACAAAGGATTCATGAACATCTATCCAAATGTAAAGATCCCTCTCAGAGAACATATCTCAGACTTCGTTAACACCATATATCTCAGAACATCGCACCTTAACTCCGAACAAAAACAAAAATTAGACAAGCTAATAAACAACAGCCCAAATCTTTTTTCGGATCCTGATGAAAAATTAACTTTTACAACAACAGTAAGAGGAGAAATCCGTACTGTTAATGATGAGCCAGTTTATTCCCGACCATAGCCAAACCCCATGTGCCTGAAAGAAGAAGTTGATAAACAAATTATACAACTACTTGAAGATGGCGTTATCAGACCATCTAAATCGTCCTACAACTCCCCAATCTGGATCGTACCCAAAAAAGAAGACGCATCCGGAGAAAACATATACAGAATGGTTATCGACTATCGCAAGCTAAATACAGTTACAACACCCGATAAGTATTCAATACCCGAAATCAATGACATTCTAGAAAACTTAGGAGAGAACAAATTCTTTACCATTGTAGACCTGAAAAGTGGCTTCCATCAGATTCCATTAAAGGAATCAGATATTGAGAAGACAGCTTTTTCAGTAAATCACGGAAAATACGGGTTTACACGTCTCCCATTTGGCCTTAAAAACGTTCCTCAATTTTCCAACGTGCCCTCGATGATATCCTACGGAACCATATTGGAAAACTCTGTTACGTATACATCGACGACATTATTATATTCGACAAAAGTGACAAATGACACTTCGATAATCTGGAATCAATCTTTAAAACCCTAGAAAAAGCCAACATGAAAATTAAGCTTGACAAGTGCGAATTACTTCAAGACGAAGTAGAATTCTTAGGATTCGTCATCTCTAAAAGTGGCATAAAAACAAACCTGAAAAAAAGCTATAATTAATTTCCCTTTACCAAAAACTGTAAAAGAGCTCAGGTCATTCCTTGGAATGGCTGGCTTCTACCGTCGCTTCATCAAAGACTACGCCAAACTTGCGAAGACCCTGATTTCGCTTCTAAGAGGGGAAGATGGACATGTGTCCAAATCCCTTTCAAAAACTAAACGTGTTGATCTGGACAACGAAGAGATAAGTGCCTTCAATAAAATAAAAAATTCACTCGTCTCTAATGAAGTTCTATTTAAATTTCCTAACTTTCAAAATGAATTCGAATTGACCACAGACTCCTCCAATTTCGCGCTAGGGGCAGTACTATCACAAGAAGGGAAACCGACCACGTTTCTTTCAAGAACCCTTGATAGGACAGAGGAGAGCTACGCAGCAAATGAGAAGGAAATGCTTGCAATAATTTGGTCATTAACTTCATTAAGAAACTTGCTATATGGATCAAGGAAGGTGAAAATATTCACAGATCATCAACCGCTCACATACGCCTTGGGCAACAAAAATAACAACTCCAAAAGGAAAAGGTGGAAAGCTATACTCGAAGAATACAACTACGAACTCAAATACAAGCCAGGGAGAACAAATGTTGTAGCAGATGCCCTCTATAGAATCCCCATATCTCAACATAGCGACGTCAGTTCCCCACACGACCTTATCCCCACAGTCGAAACTCCTGTTAATGTCTCTCGAAACCAGCTCATTCTAAATGTAGGTAACGAAGACTCTTATCAAAAATTAAACCCTTTTCCAAATTACTCAAGACACATCAATACCCAACCAGACTTTACCGATACAGATATTATCAACATTTTCAAAAGATATTTAAACCCAAGTACAATAAATGGTCTGAAAACAACGGAAGCAACAATGGGAAGAATCCAAAAAATATATCCAATGCATTTTAGAAGTTATAGAATCCGCTTTACTCAAAAATTAGTTCAGGACATTATCGACGAGAACGAACAGGAAGAAAAAGTACTATCCGTCCACCGTCGCGCCCATCGTAACGCGCAAGAGAACAGAGACCAAATAATTGAAACCTATTATTTCCCAAATATGAGCAAGAAAATTAAATCCCTAGTAAAAAGATGCTCTACATGCAATGAAAATAAATACGATCGACACCCTAATTACCAAATAATCAACCCTACACCTATCCCGCACTATCCCGGACACACCCTTCATACTGACATCTTCTCAACCGAAAATAAATTAGTTTTAACCGCTATCGATAAATTTACCAAACTTGCCTTTTGTAAACCCATAAAATCTGGAGCTGTAGAAGACATTAAACAACCCCTTAGAGACATGTTCTTCTTCTTTAGTGTACCGGAAGTCGTTGTAATCGACAATGAAAAATCACTTAATTCTAACTCCATCAATGATGGAAGACGGTCTAAAAATAAAAATCTTCAAGACCCCTCCATACAAAAGTGAGGTAAATCGGCAGATCGAAAGATTCCACTCAACCCTCTGCGAGATAATGAGGTGTTTAAAATCTGATGGAATAGAACGAACATTCGAAGAATTACTCGAAAGATCGGTTAACGAGTATAACCATTCAATCCATTCGACTATAGGGAAAAAGCCAGTCGAAGTATATTATGGTAGAACCCCCAATGTAAGCCCAGAACAATTCGAACAAATGCGCCTCAATAACATCGAAAAAGTAAGACAAAAACAGGAATACGATCTGAAATACCACAACAGTAAACGGAAACCCATAAAAGTCTATCCACCTGGTCAACCCATATACGTTAAACACAATAAAAGATTAGGTTCAAAGTTAACTGTCAGATACAAACCCGAAATAGTAAAAGAAAATAGAAACACTACAATCCTAACAGAATCAGGGAAGGTAGTCCACAAAAGTAACATTAAATCCTAAACCCTCTTTAAATACAGATGTGCCGTAGGCATAGCATCCGCAGAGATCCAAATACTCGATTACACAAACTCCCAGATCATCTCCATTAGTACTGGAAAGGCGAAAATACAGGAAGGGAACTTTAAAATAATTCATGTAATAGAACTGGATATCTACCAAAACTTCATGGACAAAATGAACTAAATACTAAACGAACACATTACGATAGATCACTCGTTGCTTCCTTACCTGAATCACGAACTTAAGCAACTACAGACGTTACTAGACGGTCTTAAGACTCATAAAATCAAACGATCTCTAGATTTTATTCGCAGCGCATGGAAATGGATCGCCGGAAGTCCAGACCATAAGGATTTTGAAATAATTAAAGGTAAAATAAATAATGTGTTGGAAACTAATAATAAACAAATCATTATAAACCAACTGGACAATGACAGAATTAATAATATCACTAAAATGGCAAACGATATTACCAAAGAAATTCAAAAAGTAAATAAATTAGACGAAGAGCTAGCAATAAAAATTCATTATAAATTAAGATTAATCAAAGAGGAAATAGCAAACTATAATTATGCAATTCATTGGGCTAGAGCAGGTGTACTAAATTCTCTCCTTTTATCGAACTCAGAAGTTAAATTAGCTATCAACACAATCGAAAAGGAAAATCTACCCTATGCTACCCCAGAGGAGGCATTAGACTTTGCAGATATCAAATTTATTAGCAATAGTTCATTCCTACTTTACATTGTCTACATCCCTTAGACAACCATAGAACTTTACGAAAGACTATTGATCAAACCAGTAAAAAGAAACAATAGAATTATAAAAATCGCACACGAAAATATTATAAGAAATCATAACGGTATTACTAACGAATCTAAAACAATTAACTTTCTATCGATCTGTAACCAAAGGAACATTTTAGATATTAGTAATTCCCCATGCCTGCCGAATTTGCTCAAAAGCCATCGTTCTGAATGCAATCAAACCAGCAGTCAACACGTACCAACAACCGACGAAATATCAGAAGGCGTGCTCCTAATTAATCAATTTGACGGCGACATAAAAATAGCAATCGAAACACAAAAACTCAACGGAACATTCCTCATAAAGTTCCATAAAATAAGCTTATCAGTCAATAACAAGATGTTCATTTCAAGGGAACAATCAACAATTCAAGTACTTCCAGCCATTTTACAACCGACACCGCAATGAGACAGATTTAAAGAAATCCTCTCATTAAAAATGATGAAAGATATCCACATCAACAATACAAACCGAATTGAACTCCTTAGGAAGGAAAACAATATCCAGCAACTTACAATCTATAGTTCCTTCGCATTGCCTATCATAATCGGCATAGCCGTCATCATCACGAGATGTAGGAGAGCAAAACCAATACGGATCGTAAATACAAAAAAAGTTGAAAACCCAGATACGATAAAATCTTAAAATACACATGATGTATTGCTCAAATTAAATCCATGAGAGTGTTAATCAAAGCTCCCCATCGAGGTGTAGGAATAAATCACAGTGTGATAAAAAGTGATTTTGTTAAGTGGGAAGAAATAAAAACAGCATTCGCAGGTAGAATTAGGGCAGGTGTTATCGTAAATATAAGGCAACTAGATCCTAAGCTATTAATGCGAGATGCCTCAAAATTACTTACTCGCCGCATGAAGAATACATTAAAACAACAATTTCATATTAACGTTGCTACAAGCTTTTGCGGCGAATTCATTAAACTGATGAAAACGAAGTTATTAAAAGACATTAAGTATTTCCAAGTAAGAACTGCTCCAATCAGTGTGGAAGATAATTTGAATGAGTGGTATAAATTAAATATTAACAACCCAATACTCACTCAGCTAGAAGAGTTTGAAGATAAAGATAGTGGTTGGGCACTGCCTTTTGTATTAAATTTAGTGGTGCATATCAACAAGTTTGAGCAGATTCGTGGATTGTTTTATATACCTCTGCCGAAGGAGATTGCATCACAGAAAGCATGCATTAATTTAAAAAATAATGATGAAGCATGCTTCGCGTGGGCAGTAACATCAGCCTATACCCTGTCAATATTAACTCCTGTAGGACATAATCTTATCCACATTATTCTACTGTATTTAATTTAACTGGAATAAAGTTTCCCATGACGCTTAAGCAAATTAAACAATTTGAAGACCAGAACGATTTATCAATAAACGTATTCATCCTAGAGAAAGAGCGTTTCTTCAGCACAGTTCCAATTAGACTTACGAAACACAGGATGGAGCGACATGTAAATCTCTTAATGCCACAAGATGACTATGAGCAGGGTGAAGATGATTAAGATGAAGATCATATGGATGATGACGATGATGATGATGATGATGATGATGCCGGCAGATATCATTTCTGCTGGATTAAAGATCCTTCGCGCTTTGTATCGAAGCAAACTTCAAAAATACCCGCAAGAGGCATACATGTGATAGATGTTTGTTCTACTTTTACTCTGCGAAATAATTGCAAAATAATTGCAGAATTATGTTTCCATCAGACGAAAAGAAATAGCTGGAATATTGTTTTGGGAGTATTGTGATCTTGAATCAATATTGAAGCCAATTCAGGGAAACGATCCAAATACACAGCGAATCCAAGAACATGAAGTTCACAGCATAGGAATCTATTTCCACTGCAAACATGATGCTAAGCTCTCATATTACAGAGCATATCGGGGCAATGATTGCCAGCAATTTTTTGCATTAGAATTTCAAACATTTGCATCCATAGCTGTACAGCAAAAACTGAACATCAGGCAAATGCAGCCCCTGACTAAAGAGGAACGGCGTTCACATATGGACAGTACTTGCTTCCATATATGTGTAAAAACGTTTGCAGCCGATGAGGAACGAGTCCGGGATCATTTCCACTTAACAATACTGAGAATTCAATTCAGTTTTTCATAATTTCTTTTTACAGGAAAATACCGAGGACCAGCGTATAATGCATGCAATCTGAAGTATCAAGATTGTTCCATAGTTCCAATAATTTTTCACAATTTATCTGGAAATGATGCGTTAAGAATATACCTACAACTATTCCCGGGAAAGTGGATCTTCTACCAATAAATAAAAAAGATACATTTCGTTCAACAAGCACGTTGGAGGCAGCCATATTAAATTCAGGTTCATCGATTCCTTCCGTTTTGTGGCAGAATCCTTAGATAAGCTTTCATCATTGATGCCAATGGATAAATTAAATATTACAAGAGCTGTATGGTAGGAATTGGATGATGATGAATTTAAACTACTTACGCGCAAAGGTGTCTTCCCACATGACTTCGCTGACGATTGGACAAAATTGGATTTCCAACACTTACCTGCGCAGGGCCAATTCTATAATAAAATGACTGACTGTGATATATCTGCAGAGGACTACAGCCGCGCAGAAAAGGTGTGAAGGACATTTGAAATACCGACACTTGGCGAATATTCCGATCTATACCTGAAAACTGATGACCTTCTATTGGCTGATGTGTTTGAGAACTTTCGAGATGTCTGTATGAGAACGTACAATTTAGATTCTACACATTATTACACAGTGCCAGGTCTAACATGGGATGGAATGTTAAAATATACCAAAGTAAAACTGGAGCTAATAACTGATGTAGACATACTGCTATTCATAGTGAGAGGTATTCGGGGCAGTATAAGCCAATGTCCCAATAGATACAGTAAAGCCAACAATAAATATATGGATGATTTTAACCCAGATGGAAAACAAAAATACTAGATATACAGGGTGTTTCATAATTGGTGCACCAAACTCAAGAGTTTGATAGCTGAGGTGGAGACAAGCAAAAAATTATATGGGGGGGGGGGGGTAAGACGCGTCGTTTCGGCGGTAGGGGGTTTAAGATTTTTAGTACTTCTTCCACTTTACACCCTGTAACTTTCTTGATGTATACCCTATCAAGGTGGGATTCATCTCACATAATAGCAAACCGTCTAAGCTTTGCAGTGAATGCCCAATGAGCCTTCCTGTCACCTTCCGTCGGAAGTAGTAGGACGTCAAACTAAAAAAAAATGGAAAAAAATTCCTAATGTATTCAAATTTTAACGATTTTCCCGCCAAAATGCATGATAACTATACAGTTTTATTACAAGATTCAGAAACCCCGTAATGTTACCTTTAATTTGACTAAGCACATGTACCTGCCTAAATGCAACCGATTTTGAGATATTCCCGTTTTTATGATGCAAAATTTCATTAATGAATTACCTACCACACGCAACCTGCTTTGAAGTAATCCTCATTTCCTGCTTACTAACGTATCAATTGTCTCTCGGAAAAATAGCGCAATATCAAGTACCTTAGGGGCTCTTTTACTGCAGTGGTAAAAGTACGATGAGCCCTTCCGGATCGCATGTAATAAAATACAACTATTAAAATAATTTCAGGTAAGATAGGTTAAGTTTATTGGGTCAGGTTTAGTATTTAAGGAGATTTGTGAATTTTCACTGCCATTGCATTATTAGCAAACAGTGGAAGAAGTTTAAATCTTTTGGTAATACTATGTCCCGACAACCTTTTTCAACCTCTGAGTACGTACACATGGTGTACGTGTACGGTTGGGCAGACGGAATTACTTTAAGAGCAGTAGAGGAATATCGGCGTCATTTTCCCAATAGAACAGTTCTGCATGCAAATACTATTTCGCGTGCTTTTAGAGTGTTAAGGGAGAGAGCTGAACCCCTACGAGGTCGTGGAGCAGGACGACCATTAAGAAATATTGGCGAAGAAGAAATCATAGATATCGTCGAAAGAAGTCCAGACATCAGCGTAAGAGAAATTGCACGACAGATAAATATGTCCCCATCAACAGTAAAATCCCTTACTTACTTACTTATCATTATTATTTTTACTATTGTTAATCATTATTACTTACTATTATTTAAGGTATGGAGAACGCTTCATTGGAACGGAATGCTTCCATACCATATTCAAAGGGTACAGGCCTTAGTTGAAAGGGATTTTCACCCTCGCATAGAATTTTCCAACTGGATTTTAAGGAATCGAAGTCAGCTCAATTTTATTTTGTGGACCGACGAAAGTACTTTCACCAGAAGCGGAGTAACCAATTTCCATAATATGCATAACTGGGCATATGAACATCCGCACACCATAAGGTGAGCCGCATTTCAGCAACAATTCAGTATAAACTTGTGGGCAGGAATTGTAGGAGATCATCTGATTGGCCCTGTAGAAATAGAAGGCACTTTAACTGGAGAAAAATATTTCGAGTTCCTTCAAACAACTTTGCCTGACTTGTTGGATGACCTTCCATTACGCTTGCGATCTAGGATGATTTTTCAGCACGACGGTGCACCTGCGCATTACAGCAGGCAAGTGCGGGGTTGGCTCAATCAAAATTTTCCTCAATTGATTGGACGCGGTAGACCTATTTCTTGGCCTCTTAGGACACCGGACCTAACACCACTTGATTTTTATTTCTGGGGTTACCTTAAAAATGTCGTATACGGAAGCATAAGTAGAGAGTTTAGTACTCGCGAAGGTCTGCGGCAAAAGATTTTTGAGGCAGCAGAACAGGTTCGGCAGAGTTTTCATGCACCAAGTGTAAGGCGATATCTGATTCGCAGAGCTCGGGCATGTATTCGGGCAAAAGGGAATAACTTCGAGCAGTTTTTATAATTGTTACTTAGCTATTAGTTCTAATTTTTTTATAATTTGCTAGCAAAAATACTGTTATTAGATCAAATAAAAAAAAGTTCCAAAATTCACACACATAAAATGTTTTCTTTTAAACAGAAAATTAATGAAATTATGCATCATAAAAACGGGAATATCTCAAAATCGGTTGCCTTTAGGCAGGTACATGTGCTTAGCCTAATTAAAGGTAACATTCCGGGGTTTCTGAATCTTGTAATAAAACTGTATAGTTATCATGCATTTTGGCAGGAAAATCGTTAAAATTTGAAAAAATCAGGAATTTTGCTCCAGTTTTTTGAATTTGACGTCTTACTACTTCCGACAGAAGATGACAGGAAGGCTGATTGGACATTCACTGCAAAGCTTAGACGGTTTGCTATCATCTGAGATGAATCCCACCTTGATAGAGTGTATATCACGAAAGTTACAGCGTGTAAAGTGGAAGAAGTTCTAAAAATCTTAAGCCCACCCCTACCGCCGAAACGACGCGTCTTACCCTCCTTCACCTTATGACTTTTTGCTTGTCTCCACCTCAGCTATCAAACCCTTGAGTGTGGTGCACCAATTATGAAACACCCTGTATATTAATATGTTAACAACCTTTATGGATGGGCCATGTAAGAGCATTTACCTACCGGAGGATTCAAATGGGCTGATAGTCTCGATATTCAAGTTTTCCAAATTCCTGATGATTCCCCAACTGGATACATACTCAAAGTTGATTTTGACTCTCCTCCACATTTGCATGATAAGCATAAAGACTCACCGTTTTGCTCTGAGCATACAGCACCAGCAAGTTCAAAATTAGAAAAATTTTTAACAACATTACACCATAAATAAAAATATATTATACACTATCGAAAGTTGAAGCAATGCTTGTCACATAGCCCCATCCTAAAAAAAGTATACCGGATCCTGCAACTCAATCAGTCAGCTTAGCTTCAACCATACATTGATTTGAATACCTCCAAATGGAAACAGGCTACCAGCGATCATGAAAAAGATAGATATAAAAAGATGAATAATGCTGTGTTTGGTAAAACCATGGAAAATGTACGCAAGTATAGTGACATCAAGTTTTGCGTAAAGTGGGGAGACCGCCATGTTGCCAAAGCTCTGATTGCAGCTCCCAACTTACACAGTACGAAAATATTTGATGAGAACCTAGTTGCTGTGGAATTAAGGAGACTGAAAATTTTGTTTAATAAGGCACTCTATATTGGAATGGCTGTCTCGGAAATTTCAAAAACAAGCCTCTACGACTTTCATTACAGTTTTATGCAGCGCGAGATTGGTGATAAATGTAAAGTCATATATACCGATAGAGACTCTCTAATATATGAAATTGAAGATTGAAACATTTATGACTTTATGGCTGCAAATATTGATAAGTTCGATATAAGTGATTACCCTGTAAATAATCAGTTCAATGTATAAAAAGATTCCTGGTGTTATGAAGGATGAGTTGAACGGTAAAATCATGTGTGAATTTGCAGACCTCCGCTCGAAAATTTATAGTGTACGCATAAATGATGGCAAAACTGTAAAGAAAGCCAAGTGTAATGATTTCTGTCTGCTTCAGATGTACAGCTTCTCTTTGATAGATTAGGTTAGGTGCCTAACTTAGAGCGTCACTACATGTAGGATACGCTCAGACTAATGGAGTCAGCACTGCTAAGCAGCGGATACGCCGATATTACTAAGAAGAACAGGTTCCCAAAAATAAAAAGACACGCCGAAGAGCAGCGTATAAATCTATTGAAAAAACTGTTATTAATTGAGTATCAATACATCGTATTTATACACGAATTCTCCTTACGTTGACATAAAATTTCTCGTAATCACAATTGCTTACAATAAATCGATTACGCTCTATAGCGAGTGAGTCTCACCTACGACATAAAGAAGTTAACCTACATACATTTCTGTTTATTTCTTGCCTAATAATAATAATCATCATAGTGACCATTCTGTATATAAATACCGTGACTCATATAATACAAGCGCTTTACTTTGTACTCGACTCAGTGCAGAGTTTCATAATATCATGCCTGCACTTGTTATGCTCGTAAAAATGATGAAGCAAAGTGTGGATATTTCATTGACATAAATGAAATAGTTATTAGGTCGCTGTGTAATGTGTAATTACCGCAAGTAGCGTGATATGTGCCGTAATGAGATCATGACATCGTGACATCACGACATCATGTGATCATCAGAACAAGATCATCACACCCTCGCCCTTTCTGTTGAGTATTTAGCTTTTGTTAAAGACGAAACATAGGTTTTATGAAAGAGTATTACTATTACTATGTTACAAATGTTTACTTAGAATTATGTTATGTAATATGAGAATTACTTTTTACAGTGTTATAGTTATGTATTCTATTTTATGCCATACTTATCTAGGTCTATGTTATGCTATATGAGAACAGTATTTGTAAGTTTTTTAATCCTATAGTTATCATTTTTATTATTTTTGTACATTGTATTTTTTCAATCTATCATTATGGACTTTCTTGGCTGTGCCGTTTATTTCGATTATTGTGTTGATACCTTTTCTTTGCAGTACTTTATATGTACATTTGTATGGTTTTTGAAGTTTTTTACGATCTTCGTTTCTCAAAAGGACTAAGTTACCTGTTTTTATGTATATTGGATTTGTTGCAATTTGCTTTTCGATTCGTTTTTGTTCAACATCTTCGATTAGATTTTTTGCTTTTAAAATGGCTGTTTTTAATCTGAACTTTAGTTCATTAGCATAATTGTCTAGGTTGTAAATTTTGTTATTATTGTTTACTATGTCAAATGGTAAATAAGGTAATTTGCCAAATATTAATTCGTATGGTGTGTAATTTGTGTCTACATGAGGTGTAGTGTTGTAAGAAAAAGTGTCATATGGTATCCATTTGTCCCATTCTGAGTCTTCGGCAAACGCAAGTATGTATTCATTAAGATCGCGTTGGTTTCGTTCTGCTATTCCCATAGTTTGATGGTGATATGATGTGCTAAAGATTTGTTCTATCTCAAGTAGTTTACATATCTCTCGCATTAATCCATTAGTGAACTCTGTACCTTGATCTGTTTTTAAGATATTGAAATGTCCATATTTTAGAATGAATTCGTTTACTATAGTTGGTACTACAGTGTTAGCATCCTTAGTTTCTAGGGGCAATGCTATCACGAATTTTGTTAGTTCGCATTGCATGGTAAGAATGTATCGATAATTATTTGAGATCCTAAGTGGTGCTATTATGTCCATGGCTACGGTCTCGAAACTTGCTGTAGGTGTGTCGGTTTTAATCATTTTCTCTTTAGTGTGTCTTACTTGTTTGTTGAGCGCACATTGTTCACAATTGTTAATATAGGTTCTTACCATATTGTTCATGTTTTTCCAACAAAAGCGTTGTTTAATCTGTAGTACTGTCTTTCTTATTCCAAGATGTCCTCCGTATGGTGAATTGTGATATTCATCTTTTTTTTATGTTGTGTTTTAGTGTGTTTTATTCTTTTAGGGGGTTCATATAATATTATCTTAAGTTTCGCGCGGTTATTATTTTGTTTTCTCTGTTGCAACATGTTGAATAAATTTTTAAATTTTTCTTTTCGGAATGAATTCAAATATATTATTTTTGTTTGATAGAGCTAGCTCATGTATATTCATTTCGTGTGTAGCATTCAATAACCTTTTCATGATAGAAACGTATTTCATATCAGAGTTATAGTTATTGTCTTGCTTATTGTCACCTCGTAACTTCTCCGTGATAGAATCTTGTTTCGTATCAAAATTATCGTTATAATATACTATTATTTCATTTTTTGTACGTACGATTTCTATTTGTTTGTTATAATTCCGCAATATTACAAATTTTAACTTTTTCATGTTTCTGATATCAGATATGGAAATGCAATCCCAAGCGTATAGTTGATCAGGCTTTAACTGTGGCTGGGGAACATTTCCAATACTTGTTTTCTTATTATCGCATGCTTTTTGTTTCTCTATCATACCCCTTGTTAACACTAGTACTTTACTTACTGTAAGGTCTCTTTCTTTCGGAACCATATTTTTCAGAATACCTGAGTCTAATTCTATTCTTGATAATGCATCAGCGTTGGTGTTTAATTTACCTTTTTTGAATATTATATCCAAATCATAGTCTGCTAAATCTAGTCTGATTCTTGTGAGTTTTGACGAAGGATTTTTATGTATGAATAATGATACTAATTGTCTATGGTCAGTGACTACAATCAATCTTTTTCCGTATAGGTACGTCTGAAGAAGTCTATACCCCAATGTATCGCAAGTAATTCCTTTTCAATAATGGGTTCGTTTATATCGTTTTTTGATAACGATTTACTAGCGTAGGATATTGGTAAATCCGAACCAATTTCACCTTGTGAGAAGATTGCTCCCAAAGCATAAATTGATGCGTCTGTTGTTAAGATGAATGGCTTGTCAAGTTCGGATACTGAAGTATCGGTGGTGGTATAAGCTTCTTCTTTAATGCTTCGAATGCTATTTGGCAAGGTTCATTCCATATAAATGGTGTGTTCTTTTTTAGAAGAGAGTTTAGGTTCTTTGCTGTCTCTGCAAAATTAGGAACAAAACGTCTGTAGTAATTACAGAAAGCTACGAATCTACGAACTTCGTCGGAATTTTTGGGTATTGGGTAATTTTTGATTACCTCGTACTTGGAGGGATCTGTTTTTATGCCTTCATTCGTTATTAAATGCCCTAGATACACAACTTTAGTTTTAAGGAATTGGCATTTGCTGGGGTTGAGTTTGAGATTGTATTTGCGTAGTCTCTGAAATACTTAGCCCAAATTTGTATTATGGTGTTTGACACTACAACCGAAATAATATCATCTACATAAAGGAATGCCTCAGAACTAAGTCCCGTTAGAGCAATGGCAACATTCTTTGAAAACTATTGGAGGATACTTTTAATCCAAAAGGTAATATTTTGAACTGAAAATGACCGCTTCCCGTCGAAAATTCTGTGAGGGGTCTTGAGTCCTCCTCAAGTTCGATCTGGTGGAATGAACTAGTCATGTCCAGAGTTGTGAAATACTTCGCTCTTCCTAACCTGCCTAAAACATCTTCGAATCTAGTTAAAGGAAATTTGTCGCTGTTGTTCAGTTTTCTGAAGTCTACGACTAACCGCCATTGTTTTTTATCACCGGGACCCTTTATAGGTACTAGGAGTAATGGAGCAATGTAGGGCTAGTAGATGGTTCGATGATATCGTTTGATTCTAACTCCTCGACTTGTTTCTTTACCTCCTCGTTGTGAGTGTGTGGTAGTCGGTAGTTCTTTATGTATACGGGAGTGTTATCTATCACTTGGAGTGTTTGTTTATAGAAGTTACTCGTAGTTAAAATTTCGTCTTGAAGGTGAAATATATCATTGTATTCCTTAATTATCTTCAGCACGCTTACTTTCTCTTCTTTCTCTTCGTAGTTTGTTTATTCGTTCCGTGTCACGTCTATTTCTTGTTTTTGTTAGTATAACATAGTTTTTCAGAGGTTCTATTTCTACGTTGAAGTTTGGTATCGCTACATCTTCCTCGTTAGTATTTAGCATTTTAATGTGACATGCACCTTTCGCTGGTATTATTGTGTTTGCTATAAATACACCACTTTGTAATTCTTTATTCAGCACTATGCTGTCTTCTTGTCTGGAGGGACATATTGGTAATATGGCTTCTGTTCTGCTGGAAGTGTTATCTGTGCAATTTGTAATGCTTTCATCTCCATATGTAAGACGACTTCGTGCTCATTCACGTTAAATGATATAGTAAAAGTTTCTGTAGTCAGTAGTTACGCTATGGCGTTTCTGGCCGACTTTTTCGATACAAAAAGTGCAAGATAGATTCCAACTATTTTGATGGATCACTGAGGGTTCTGGGTAGGGGGAGGGGACGGAAAGGGGCTGAGGTCGCTTTTGTACTGAAATTTTGACATTATCTAGAAGTTTTCTGTTAGGAGTATACTTATGCCAACAACAACAACCAATGTAGGTAGACATGTTGACTAGGATATGTTCGTCATCAGACCGATAATCAAATTACGAATAATGTAAACAGAATCGCAGCCGAGTAAAGTAAACAAGTTGAGTGATATTTACACACACACCCACCCACCCACCCACACACACACACACACGCACACACACTCACACACACACACACTATGCCATACCAAAATGTTTTCTACCAGGCGATATTCAGTACCATGTTATTAAATTAGCAACAACAACATCTAACGTAGGTAGATATGTTGGCTTAGATAAGAAATGGCCTAATTTTTGAACTTCAGGTGTAATACTCCCAATTTGATTCATTACATATACAATTTGTACAGCCGAATAATGTAAACAAAAACGCAGTCGAATAATGTAAACAAAATAGTAGTCGAATAATGTAAACAAAATTCTCACAGAGCCGAGTAAAGTAAACAAATTTATGAAAGATTCTCTATAGCTGAAAAAAAGCAACTGTCGTAGATGAGTAGTTATAATTGAAAATTTCTTTTACTGAAAAAAAAAAACAACTGCGGATTAAAAAGTCAAGAGTGATCATGATATCTAAAAATAGATCGCGGGTGCTTGTAAGAAGTAATGGAAATTAAAGCCTCGGTGGCCAGGTGGCTGGTAATTTGATATCTCCTCTTCGCGCCGCCAAGTAAAGTAAACAATGCTTTTTGCATCTAGGAGTGTGTATTGAAAAGTCATAAGTTTTATGAAAAATTATTTTTTATTAACATTTATTCACATCAATTTTACAATTTTTAAATCTTAAATTATAAACTTTTTCTCTGTGCTTCATATCCAAAATTGGCAACAACATATCTGAAGTTCTATTAATCCTATCTTGGAAGCGGGGATCATAATGGGTTCATAATCAATCATATAAACTCGTGGAGCAGCAGTACTAAAATCTGACCTTCTTTATCATGACTAAGTAAAAAAAACTATTTTCACATTATTGAAAGATTATAATAAATAATTGGATGCAGATTAACATCATTCTGAATAAATTCAATTTTATATGATCGCCCGATTGGTCTTTTGTTAATCACCAAGAAATCTCCCCGGGCATTTATTTTACTCAAAGTATCGTCTGAAATTGTGTTGTAGCGTGAAGGAAGAAATAGTTGATAATTCTCGAAATCCAGAACCACACGAGCTGCAAATGTAGTTGTACACCTTCTCGCTCCAAGAATTTTGTACTTTTTATCCAACTTCATTTGGCAGGTCTTCAGGGATAGTTGGTACTGCTCCAACCTCTTTAGTTCATCTATTGCGTTTGGCATTATTATTATTTTCTCCTTGCTCCTTAATTAATAAGCAATCTTCCAAAACAAGTTTAATCCTGTTGTAACCACTCCGCGCAGGTGAATAAAGTCATCCTCATGTAATTTGATATCACCCCACTTCCTGTTTACAAATTCGCATTTAAGCTGAATGAGTCATGCACACCTGTGTAAACAAATTTAATCGAATGAGCCATCCTCACGTAATTAGATACCACTTCACTTCCTGTAAACAAATTCGTATAAAGTAAACAGCGAGGTGTTCCTATAAAAGCGCAAGCAAACCGCTAGGAGCCATCATTCAGTTTCAGTAAGTCTCAGGGTTAGTCTCTAATATAAAAAAATTAAAAATGTTTTCGGTGTTAGTAAATAAAAGTTTTTCAATAATTGAAAATTTGCGAAAAGATGTGATGGAGTGTTTAAAAAATTCAGTGAATAAAGACTATATTGTTCAAAAGTGCAATAGAAACATGCATAAATTTCAAGTTGCATTTCGGAAGTGCAATAAGAGTGCTAGGAAATGACATTTCGACAGCTGTCTCGAGCAAATTAAAGCATTGAGAGCACTATTGAGAACTCCCCGTCGAGGTGGAGGAGTTACTCGCGTAAGAAGAAGTGATTTTGTAAAGTGGAAAGAATTAAAGAGAGCGTTCGCAGGCAGAATTCGACAAGGTGTTATTGCAAATTTAAAACATATCGATCCGAAGCTATTTATGCAAGACGCTGCCAAATTATTTACGCGTCGTGTTAAAAATACCTTAAAACATTATTTTAATATTAAAGTTTCTACAACATTTTGCGGTGAATTTGTTAAAGAAACTAGTGACAATGAAATGATAAAACGTGAAATATTTCCAAGCGAGAGCTGCTCCAATTAGTGCAGATCACAATTTAGAAGAGTGGTTTAAATCAAACATTTCGGATCCAATACACACTCAGCTGGAAGTTTTCTACAATTTCAGAGATTAATTTCTCGAACCTTTTGCAACCTTAACGATTTTTGTGCCATTTTTCGATTTATTTGTGAAACTTCTGAAATCCTAACGATTTTTTTACAATATTAACAATTTTTTTACATTCTTAATGATTTATACCTCGAAAGTTTTGCAACCTTAACGAATTTTTACAAACTAATGACTTTTTACAATCTTAACGATTAATTTTTCGAACTTCTTGTAAACTTAACGATTTTGTTGCAATTTTTATGATTTATTTTTCGAACTTTTGAAATCATAACGATTTTTTTTACAAAATTAACAATTTTTTTACAATCTTAATGATTTATTCCTCGAACGTTTTGTAAACTTAACAAGTTTTTTACCATTTTTACGATTTATTTCTCAAACTTTTTTCAGTCATATTGATTTTTTACAATACTAACGATTTTTTACTATCTTAACTAAGTATTTTGCGATCGTTTTTAAACTTAACGATTTTTTACTATACTAACAATTGTTTTACAATCTTAATGATTTATTGCTCGAACGTTTTTTAACCCTAACCCTTGAGTTTGGTGCACCAATTATGAAACACCCTGTGTATTGATATGTTAACAACCTTTATGGATGGGCCATGTAAGAGCATTTACCTACCGGAGGATTCAAATGGGCTGATAGTCTCGATATTCAAGTTTTCCAAATTCCTGATGATTCCCCAACTGGATACATACTCAAAGTTGATTTTGACTCTCCTCCACATTTGCATGATAAGCATAAAGACTCACCGTTTTGCTCTGAGCATACAGCACCAGCAAGTTCAAAATTAGAAAAATTTTTAACAACATTACACCATAAATAAAAATATATTATACACTATCGAAAGTTGAAGCAATGCTTGTCACATGGCCCTATCCTAAAAAAAGTATACCGGATCCTGCAACTCAATCAGTCAGCTTAGCTTCAACCATACATTGATTTGAATACCTCCAAATGGAAACAGGCTACCAGCGATCATGAAAAAGATAGATATAAAAAGATGAATAATGCTGTGTTTGGTAAAACCATGGAAAATGTACGCAAGTATAGTGACATCAAGCTTTGCGTAAAGTGGGGAGACCGCCATGTTGCCAAAGCTCTGATTGCAGCTCCCAACTTACACAGTACGAAAATATTTGATGAGAACCTAATTGCTGTGGAATTAAGGAGACTGAAAATTTTGTTTAATAAGCCACTCTATATTGGAATGGCTGTCTCGAAAATTTCAAAAACAAGCCTCTACGACTTTCATTACAGTTTTATGCAGCGCGAGATTGGTGATAAATGTAAAGTCATATATACCGATAGAGACTCTCTAATATATGAAATTGAAGATTGAAACATTTATGACTTTATGGCTGCAAATATTGATAAGTTCGATATAAGTGATTACCCTGTAAATAATCAGTTCAATGTATAAAAAGATTCCTGGTGTTATGAAGGATGAGTTGAACGGTAAAATCATGTGTGAATTTGCAGGCCTCCGCTCGAAAATTTATAGTGTACGCATAAATGATGGCAAAACTGTAAAGAAAGCCAAGTGTAATGATTTCTGTCTGCTTCAGATGTACAGCTTCTCTTTGATAGATTAGGTTAGGTGCCTAACTCAGAGCGTCACTACATGTAGGATACGCTCAGACTAATGGAGTCAGCACTGCTAAGCAGCGGATACGTTGATATTACTAAGAAGAACAGGTTCCCAAAAATAAAAAGACACGCCGAAGAGCAGCGTATAAATCTATTGAAAAAACTCTTATTAATTGAGTATCAATACATCGTATTTATACACGAATTCTCCTTACGTTAAAATAAAATTTCTCGTAATCACAATTGCTTACAATAAATCGATTACGCTCTATAGCGAGTGAGTCTCACCTACGACATAAAGAAGTTAACCTACATACATTTCTGTTTATTTCTTGCCTAATAATAATAATCATCATAGTGACCATTCTGTATATACATACCGTGACTCATATCATACAAGCGCTTTACTTTGTGCTCGACTCAGTGCAGAGTTTCATAATATCATGCCTGCACTTGTTATGCTCGTAAAAATGATGAAGCAAAGTGTAGATATTTCATTGACAAAAATGAAATAGTTATTAGGTCGCTGTGTAATGTGTAATTACCGCAAGTAGCGTGATATGTGCCGTAATGAGATCATGACATCGTGACATCACGATATCATGAGATCATTAGAACAAGATCATCACACCCTCGCCCTTTCTGTTGAGTATTTAGCTTTTGTTAAAGACGAAACATAGGTTTTATGAAAGAGTATTACTATTACTATGTTACAAATGTTTACTTAGAATTATGTTATGTAATATGAGAATTACTTTTTACAGTGTTATAGTTATGTATTCTATTTTATGCCATACTTATCTAGGTCTATGTTATGCTATATGAGAACAGTATTTGTAAGTTTTTTAATCCTATAGTTATCATTTTTATTATTTTTGTACATCGTATTTTTTCAATCTATCATTATGGACTTTCTTGGCTGTGCCGTTTATTTCGATTATTGTGTTGATACCTTTTCTTTGCAGTACTTTATATGTACATTTGTATGGTTTTTGAAGTTTTTTACGATCTTCGTTTCTCAAAAGGACTAAGTTACCTGTTTTTATGTATATTGGATTTGTTGCAATTTGCTTTTCGATTCGTTTTTGTTCAACATCTTCTATTAGAGTTTTTGCTTTTAAAATGGCTGTTTTTAATCTGAACTTTAGTTCATTAGCATAATTGTCTAGGTTGTAAATTTTGTTATTATTGTTTACTATGTCAAATGGTAAATAAGGTAATTTGCCAAATATTAATTCGTATGGTGTGTAATTTGTGTCTACATGAGGTGTAGTATTGTAAGAAAAAGTGTCATATGGTATCCATTTGTCCCATTCTGAGTCTTCGGCAAACGCAAGTATGTATTCATTAAGATCGCGTTGGTTTCGTTCTGCTATTCCCATAGTTTGATGGTGATATGAGGTGCTAAAGATTTGTTCTATCTCAAGTAGTTTACATATCTCTCGCATTAATCCATTAGTGAACTCTGTACCTTGATCTGTTTTTAAGATATTGAAATGTCCATATTTTAGAATGAATTCGTTTACTATAGTTGGTACTACAGTGTTAGCATCCTTAGTTTCTAGGGGCAATGCTATCACGAATTTTGTTAGTTCGCATTGCATGGTAAGAATGTATCGATAATTATTTGAGATCCTAAGTGGTGCTATTATGTCCATGCCTACGGTCTCGAAACTTGCTGTAGGTGTGTCGGTTTTAATCATTTTCTCTTTAGTGTGTCTTACTTGTTTGTTGAGCGCACATTGTTCGCAATTGTTAATATAGGTTTTTACCATATTGTTCATGTTTTTCCAACAAAAGCGTTGTTTAATCTGTAGTACTGTCTTTCTTATTCCAAGATGTCCTCCGTATGGTGAATTGTGATATTCATCTTTTTTTTATGTTGTGTTTTAGTGTTTTTTATTCTTTTAGGGGGTTCATATAATATTATCTTAAGTTTCGCGCGGTTATTATTTTGTTTTCTCTGTTGCAACATGTTGAATAAATTTTTAAATTTTTCTTTTCGGAATGAATTCAAATATATTATTTTTGTTTGATAGAGCTAGCTCATGTATATTCATTTCGTGTGTAGCATTCAATAACCTTTTCATGATAGAAACGTATTTCATATCAGAGTTATAGTTATTGTCTTGCTTATTGTCACCTCGTAACTTCTCCGTGATAGAATCTTGTTTCGTATCAAAATTATCGTTATAATATACTATTATTTCATTTTTTGTACGTACGATTTCTATTTGTTTGTTATAATTCCGCAATATTACAAATTTTAACTTTTTCATGTTTCTGATATCAGATATGGAAATGCAATCCCAAGCGTATAGTTGATCAGGCTTTAACTGTGGCTGGGGAACATTTCCAATACTTGTTTTCTTATTATCGCATGCTTTTTGTTTCTCTATCATACCCCTTGTTAACACTAGTACTTTACTTACTGTAAGGTCTCTTTCTTTCGGAACCATATTTTTCAGAATACCTGAGTCTAATTCTATTCTTGATAATGCATCAGCGTTGGTGTTTAATTTACCTTTTTTGAATATTATATCCAAATCATAGTCTGCTAAATCTAGTCTGATTCTTGTTAGTTTTGACGAAGGATTTTTATGTATGAATAATGATACTAATTGTCTATGGTCAGTGACTACAATGAATCTTTTTCCGTATAGGTACGTCTGAAGAAGTCTATACCCCAATGTATCGCAAGTAATTCCTTTTCAATAATAGGTTCGTTTATATCGTGTTTTGATAACGATTTACTAGCGTAGGATATTGGTAAATCCGAACCATTTCACCTTGTGCGAAGATTGCTCCCAAAGCATAAATTGATGCGTCTGTTGTTAAGATGAATGGCTTGTCAAGTTCGGATATTGAAATATCGGTGGTTGTATAAGCTTTTTCTTTAATGCTTCGAATGCTATTTGGCAAGGTTCATTCCATATAAATGGTGTGTTCTTTTTTAGAAGAGAGTTTAGGTTCTTTGCTGTCTCTGCAAAATAAGGAACAAAACGTCTGTAGTAATTACAGAAAGCTACGAATCTACGAACTTCGTCGGAATTTTTGGTTATTGGGTAATTTTTGATTACCTCGTACTTGGAGGGATCTGTTTTTATGCCTTCATTCGTTATTAAATGCCCTAGATACACAACTTTAGTTTTAAGGAATTGGCATTTGCTGGGGTTGAGTTTGAGATTGTATTTGCGGAGTCTCTGAAATACTTTGCCCAAATTTGTATTATGGTGTTTGACACTACAACCGAAATAATATCATCTACATAAAGGAATGCCTCAGAACTAAGTCCCGTTAGAGCAATGGCAACATTCTTTGAAAACTATTGGAGGATACTTTTAATCCAAAAGGTAATATTTTGAACTGAAAATGACCGCTTCCCGTCGAAAATTCTGTGAGGGGTCTTGAGTCCTCCTCAAGTTCGATCTGGTGGAATGAACTAGTCATGTCCAGAGTTGTGAAATACTTCGCTCTTCCTAACCTGCCTAAAACATCTTCGAATCTAGTTAAAGGAAATTTGTCGCTGTTGTTCAGTTTTCTGAAGTCTACGACTAACCGCCATTGTTTTTTATCACCAGGACCCTTTTTAGGTACTAGGAGTAATGGAGCAATGTAGGGCTAGTAGATGGTTCGATGATATCGTTTGATTCTAACTCCTCGACTTGTTTCTTTACCTCCTCGTTGTGAGTGTGTGGTAGTCGGTAGTTCTTTATGTATACGGGAGTGTTATCTATCACTTGGAGTGTTTGTTTATAGAAGTTACTCGTAGTTAAAATTTCGTCTTGAAGGTGAAATATATCATTGTATTCCTTAATTATCTTCAGCACGCTTACTTTCTCTTCTTTCTCTTCGTAGTTTGTTTATTCGTTCCGTGTCACGTCTATTTCTTGTTTTTGTTAGTATAACATAGTTTTTCAGAGGTTCTATTTCTACGTTGAAGTTTGGTATCGCTACATCTTCCTCGTTAGTATTTAGCATTTTAATGTGACATGCACCTTTCGCTGGTATTATTGTGTTTGCTATAAATACACCACTTTGTAATTCTTTATTCAGCACTATGCTGTCTTCTTGTCTGGAGGGACATATTGGTAATATGGCTTCTGTTCTGCTGGAAGTGTTATCTGTGCAATTTGTAATGCTTTCATCTCCATATGTAAGACGACTTCGTGCTCATTCACGTTAAATGATATAGTAAAAGTTTCGTAGTCAGTAGTTACGCTATGGCATTTCTGGCCGACTTTTTCGATACAAAAAGTGCAAGATAGATTCCAACTATTTTGATGGATCACTGTGGGTTCTGGGGAGTGGGAGGGGAGGGAAAGGGGCTGAGGTCGCTTTTGTACTGAAATTTTGACATTATCTAGAAGTTTTCTGTTAGGAGGATACTTATGCCAACAACAACAACCAATGTAGGTAGACATGTTGACTAGGATATGTTCGTCATCAGACCGATAATCAAATTACGAATAATGTAAACAGAATCGCAGCCGAGTAAAGTAAACAAGTTGAGTGATATTTACACACACACACCCATCCACCCACCCACACACACACACACACACGCACACACACTCACACACATACACACACTATGCCATACCAAAATGTTTTCTACCAGGCGATATTCAGTACTATGTTATTAAATTAGCAACAACAACATCTAACGTAGGTAGATATGTTGGCTTAGATAAGAAATGGCCTAATTTTTGAACTTCAGGTGTAATACCCCCAATTTGATTCATTGCATATACAATTTGTACAGCCGAATAATGTAAACAAAAACGCAGTCGAATAATGTAAACAAAATAGTAGTCGAATAATGTAAACAAAATTCTCACAGAGCCGAGTAAAGTAAACAAATTTATGAAAGATTCTCTATAGCTGAAAAAAAGCAACTGTCGTAGATGAGTAGTTATAATTGAAAATTTCTTTTACTGAAAAAAAAAACAACTGCGGATTAAAAAGTCAAGAGTGATCATGATATCTAAAAATACATCGCGGGTGCTTGTAAGAAGTAATGGAAATTAAAGCCTCGGTGGCCAGGTGGCTGGTAATTTGATATCTCCTCTTCGCGCCGCCAAGTAAAGTAAACAATGCTTTTTGTATCTAGGAGTGTGTATTGAAAAGTCATAAGTTTTATGAAAAATTATTTTTTATTAACATTTATTCACATCAATTTTACTATTTTTAAATCTTAAATTATAAACTTTTTCTCTATGCTTCATATCAAAAATTGGCAACAACATATCTGAAGTTCTATTAATCCTATCTCGGAAGCAGGGATCATAATGGGTTCATAATCAATCATATAAACTCGTGGAGCAGCAGTACTAAAATCTGACCTTCTTTATCACGAGTAAGCAAAAAAAACTATTTTCACATTATTGAAAGATTATAATAAATAATTGGATGCAGATTAACATCATTCTGAATAAATTCAATTTTATATGATCGCCCGATTGGTCCTCTGTTAATCACCAAGAAATCTCCCTGGGCATTTATTTTACTCATAGTATCGTCTGAAATTGTGTTGTAGCGTGAAGGAAGAAATAGTTGATAATTCTCGAAATCCAGAACCACACGAGCTGCAAATGTAGTTGTACACCTTCTCGCTCCAAGAATTTTGTACTTTTTACCCAACTTCATTTGGCAGGTCTTCAGGGATAGTTGGTACTGCTCCAACTTCTATAGTTCATCTATTGCGTTTGGCATTATTAATATTTTCTCCTTGCTCCTTAATTAATAAGCAATCTTCCAAAACAAGTTTAATCCTGTTGTAACCACTCCGCGCAGCTGAATAAAGTCATCCTCATGTAATTTGATATCACCCCACTTCCTGTTTACAAATTCGCAATTAAGCTGAATGAGTCATGCACACCTGTGTAAACAAATTTAATCGAATGAGCCATCCTCACGTATTTTGATATCACTTCACTTCTTGTAAACAAATTCGCTGAATGAGTCATGCACACCTGTGTAAACAAATTTAATCGAATGAGCCATCCTCACGTAATTATATACCACTTCACTTCCTGTAAACAAATTCGTATAAAGTAAACAGCCAGGTGTTCTTATAAAAGCGCAAGCAAACCGCTAGGAGCCATCATTCAGTTTCAGTAAGTCTCAGGGTTAGTCTCTAATATAAAAAAATTAAAAATATTTTTGGTGTTAGTAAATAAAAGTTTTTCAATAATTGAAAATTTGCGAAAAGATGTGATGGAGTGTTTAAAAAATTCAGTGAATAAAGACTATATTGTTCAAAAGTGCAATAGAAACATGCATAAATTTCAAGTTGCATTTCGGAAGTGCAATAAGAGTGCTAGGAAATGACATTTCGACAGCTGTCTCGAGCAAATTAAAGCGTTGAGAGCACTATTGAGAACTCCCCGTCGAGGTGGAGGAGTTACTCGCGTAAGAAGAAGTGATTTTGTAAAGTGGAAAGAAATAAAGAGAGCGTTCGCAGGCAGAATTCGACAAGGTGTTATTGCAAATTTAAAACATATCGATCCGAAGCTATTTATGCAAGACGCTGCCAAATTATTTACGCGTCGTGTTAAAAATACCTTAAAACATTATTTTAATATTAAAGTTTCTACAACGTTTTGCGGTGAATTTGTTAAAGAAACTAGTGACAATGAAATGATAAAACGTGAAATATTTCCAAGCGAGAACTGCTCCAATTAGTGCAGATCACAATTTAGAAGAGTGGTTTAAATCAAACATTTCGGATTCAATACACACTCAGCTGGAAGTTTTCTACAATTTCAGAGATTAATTTCTCGAACCTTTTGCAACCTTAACGATTTTCGTGTCATTTTTACGATCTATTTCTGAAACTTCTGAAATCCTAACGATTTTTTTACAATATTAACAGTTTTTTTACATTCTTAATGATTTATACCTCGAAAGTTTTGCAACCTTAACGAATTTTTACAAACTAATGACTTTTTACAATCTTAACGATTAATTTTTCGAACTCCTTGTAAACTTAACGATTTTGTTGCAATTTTTATGATTTATTTTTCGAACTTTTGAAATCATAACGATTTTTTTTACAAAATTAACAATTTTTTTACAATCTTAATGATTTATTCCTCGAACGTTTTGTAAACTTAACAATTTTTTTACCATTTTTACGATTTATTTCTCAAACTTTTTTCAGTCAAAATGATTTGTTACAATACTAACGATTTTTTACAATCTTAACTATGTATTTCGCGATCTTTTTTAAACTTAATGGTTTTTTACAATACTAAAATTTTTTTTACAATCTTAATGATTTATTGCTTGAATGTTTTATAATCCTAACGATTTACCTGCCATTTTTATGATTTATTTCTCAAACTTTTTTCAATCTGAACTATTTTTTTCCAAACTGACGATTTTTTTATAATATTAGCGATTAATTTTCGAACTTTTGAAATCTAAACGATTTTTTTACAATATTAAAATTTTTTCTACAATTTTAGAGATTAATTTCTGGGACCTTTTGCAACCTTAACGATTTTTGTGCCATTTTTACGATTTATTTCTCAAAGTTTTGAAATCTCAACGGTTCCTTTACAATATTAACAATTTTTTTACAATATTAACAATTTTTTTACATTCTTAATGATTTATACCTCGAAAGTTTTGCAACCTTAACGAATTTTTACAAACTAATAACTTTTTAAAATCTGAACGATAAATTTTTCGAACTTTTTATAAACTTAACGATTTTTTTTGCAATTTTTACCACGTATTTTTCGAACTTTTGAAATGTTAACAATTTTTTTCCAATATTAACAATTTTTTTACAATCTTAATGATTTATTTTTCGAACGTTTTGCAAACTTAACGTTTTTTTTGCCAAATTAACGATTTATTTCTCAAAATTTTCAAATCCTAACGACTTTTCCATTTTCAATATTAACAATTTTTTTACAATCTTAATGATTTATTTCTCGAACATTTTGCAACCCTAAACATTTTCCTGTCATTTTTGTGATCTATTTCTCACACTTTTTTCAATCTGAATGATTTTTTACAAACTATCGATTTTTTTACAATACTAACGATTTATTATCCTGACTTTTGAAATCTAGACGATTTTTTTATAATACTGAAATTTTTGTTAAAATTTTGATGATTAATTTCTCGAACATTTTGCAACCTTAATGATTTTTTTGCCAATTATACGATGTATTTCTCAAACTTTTGAGATCCTAATGATTTTTTTACGATACTAACAATTCTTTTACATTCTTAATGATTTATTCCTCGAACGTTTGGCAACCTTATCAATTTTTTACAATTTATATGATTTATTTCTCAAACTTTTTTCAATCTTAACCACTTTTTACAAACTAACGATTTTTTACATCCTTCACGATTTTTTTGCAAGTTTTACGATTTATTTTACGAACTTTTGAAATATTAACGATTTTTTTTACAATATTAATATTATTTTTTTTACCATTTTAATGGTTTATTTATCAGACTTTTCGCAACTTTAAGGATTTTTGTGCCACTATTTCGAATTATTTCTCAAACTTTTGAAAACCTAACGACTTTTTTACAATATTAGCAATTTTTTTACATTTTTAATGATTTATACCTCGAAAGTTTTGCAACCTTAACGAATTTTTACAAACTAATGACTTTTTACAATCTTAACGATTAATTTTTCGAACTTTTTGTAAACTTAACGATTTTTTTACAATTTTTACGATTTATTTTTCGACCTTTTGATATCATAACGATTTTTTTTACAATATTAAGAATTTTTTTACAATCTTAATGATTTATTTCTCGGAAAGTTTGCAAACTTAACGTTTTTTTTTCCATTTTTACGATATATTTCTCAACTATTTTCAATCTGACCGATTTTTTACTAACTAACGATTTTTTTACAACATTAACAACTTATTTGTGGAACTTCTGAAATCTAAACGATTTTTTTACAATATTAAGATCTTTGTTAAAATTTTAATGATTAATTTCTCGAACATTTTGCAACCTTAAATATTTTTCTGCCATTTCTACGATGTATTTCTCAAACTTTTGAAATCCTAATGATTTTTTGACGATACTAACAATTTTTTTACAATCTTAATGACTTATTCCTCGAACGTTTGGCAACCTTAACGATTTATTGCCATTTATACCATTTATTTCCCAAACTTTTTTCAATCTTAACGATTTTTTACAATCTTAGCGATTTATTTTTCGAACTTTTGAAATCTTAACCATTTTTTTGCCATATCAGAATTTTTTTTACAATATCAATGATTTATTGCTCGAACCTTTTGCAACGTTACGATTTTTTTGCCATTTTTACGATTTATTTCTCAAACTTTTGAAATCCTAACGATTTTTTATAATATTAGCAATTTTTTCACAATCTTAATGAATTATTCCTCGAACGTTTTACAAGTTTAACTATTTTGTTGCCATTTGTGCGATCTATTTCTCAAAATGTTTTCAGTCATAATGATTTTTTACAATACTAACGATTTTTTTACTATCTTAACTATGTATTTCGCGATCTTTTTTAAACGTAAAGATCTTTTACAATACTAACAATTTTTTTACAATCTTAATTATTTATTGCTCGAACGTTTTTTAACCCTAACGATTTACCTGCCATTTTTATGATTTATTTCTCAAACTTTTTTCAATCTGAACTATTGATTTTTTTACAATATTAGCGACTTATTTTTCGAACTTTTGAAATATTAACGATTTTTTTACAATATTAACAATTTTTTTACAATCTTAATGATTTATTTCTCGAACCTTTTGCAACCTTAACGATTTTTGTGCCATTTTTACAATTTATTTCTCAAACTTTTGAAATCCTAACGATTTTTTTACAATATTAAAAATTTTTTAACATTCGTAATGATTTATACCTCGAAAGTTTTGCTACCTTAATGAATTTTTACAAATTAATAACTTTTTACAATCTTAACGATTAATTTTTCGAACTTTTTGTAAACTAAACGATTTTTTTGCAATTTTTACGACTTATTTTTCGAACTTTTGAAATCTTAACAATTTTTTTCCAATATTAACAATTTTTTTACAATTTTAATGATTTATTCCTCGAACGTTTTGCAAACTTAACGTTTTTTTTTGCCAAATTAACGATTTATTTCTCAAAATTTTCAAATCCTAACGACTTTTTCATTTTCAATATTATCAATTTTTTTACAATCTTAATTATTTATTTCTCGAACATTTTGCAACCCTAAACAATTTCCTGTCATTTTTATGATCTATTTCTCAAACTTTTTTCAATCTGAACGATTTTTTACAAACTACCGATTTTTTTTACAATATTAACGATTTATTATCCTGACTTTTGAAATCTAGACGATTTGTTTACAATACTGAAATTTTTGTTAAAATTTTGATGATTAATTTCTCGAACATTTTGCAACCTTAAAGATTTTTTTGCCATTTTTACGATGTATTTCTCAAACTTTTGAGATCCTAATGATTTTTTTACGATACTAATAATTCTGTTACATTCTTAATGATTTATTCCTCGAACGTTTGGCAACCTTATCAATTTTTTACAATTTATATGATTTATTTCTCAAACTTTTTTCAATCTTAACGACTTTTTACAAACTAACGATTTTTTACATCCTTCACGATTTTTTTGCAAGTTTTACGATTTATTTTACGAACTTTTGAAATATTAACGATTTTTTTACAATATTAACATTATTTTTTTTACCATTTTAATGGTTTATTTATCAGACTTTTCGCAACTTCGAGGATTTTTGTGCCATTTTTACGATTTATTTCTCAAACTTTTGAAATCCTAACGATTTTTTTACAATATTAACAATTTTTTAACATTCTTAATGATTTATACCTCGAAAGTTTTGCAACATTAACGAATTTTTACAAACTAATAACTTTTTACAATCTGAACGATAAATTTTTCGAACTTGTTGTAAACTTAACGATTTTTTTGCAATTTTTACGACTTATTTTTCGAACTTTTGAAATCTTAACAATTTTTTTCCAATATTAACAATTTTTTTACAATCTTAATGATTTATTCCTCGAACGTTTTGCAAACTTAACTTTTTTTTTTGCCAAATTAACGATTTATTTCTCAAAATTTTCAAATCCTAACGACTTTTTCATTTTCAATATTAACAATTTTTTTACAATCTTAATGATTTATTTCTCGAACATTTTGCAACCCTAAACAATTTCCTGTCATTTTTATGATCCATTTCTCAAACTTTTTTCAATCTGAACGATTTTTTACAAACTATCGATTGTTTTACAATATTAACGACTTATTATCCTGACTTTTGAAATCTAGACGATTTTTTTACAATACTGAAATTTTTGTTAAAATTTTGGTGATTAATTTCTCGAACATTTTGCAACCTTAAAGATTTTTTTGCCATTTTTACGATGTATTTCTCAAACTTTTGAGATCCTAATGATTTTTTTACGATACTAATAATTCTGTTACATTCTTAATGATTTATTCCTCGAACGTTTGGCAACCTTATCAATTTTTTACAATTTATACGATTTATTTCTCAAACTTTTTTTAATCTTAACGACTTTTTACAAACTAACGATTTTTTACATCCTTCACGATTTTTTTGCAAGTTTTACGATTTATTTTACGAACTTTTGAAATATTAACGATTTTTTTACAATATTAATATTATTTTTTTTACCATTTTAATGGTTTATTTATCAGACTTTTCGCAACTTTAAGGATTTTTGTGCCACTATTTTGAATTATTTCTCAAACTTTTGAAAAGCTAACGATTTTTTTACAATATTAACAATTTTCTTACATTTTTAATGATTTATACCTCGAAAGTTTTGCAACCTTAACGAATTTTTACAAACTAATGACTTGTTACAATCTTAACGATTAATTTTTCGAACTTTTTGTAAACTTAACGATTTTTTTTACAATTTTTACGATTTATTTTTCGAACTTTTGATATCATAACGATTTTTTTTACAATATTAACAATTTTTTTACAATCTTAATGATTTATTTCTCGAAAGTTTTGCAATCTTAACGTTTTTTTTCCATTTTTATGATCTATTCCTCAAACTTTTCTCAATCTGACCGATTGTTTACAAACTAACGATTTTTTTACAACATTAACAACTTATTTTTCGAACTTCTGAAATCTAAACGATTTTTTTATAATATTAAAATTTTTGTTAAAATTTTAATGATTAATTTCTCGAACATTTTGCAACCTTAAATATTTTTCTGCCATTTTTACGATGTATTTCTCAAACTTTTGAAATCCTAATTATTTTTTTACGATACTAGCAATTTTTTTACAATCTTAATGACTTATTCCTCGAACGTTTGGCAACCTTAACGATTTATAGCCATTTTTACGATTTATTTCTCAAACTAACGATTTTTCTACAATCTTATCGATTTATTTTTCTCACTTTTTGTAAATTTAACACTTTTTTTTACAAAATGAACAATTTTTTCTATCTTAACGATTTATTCCTCGAACGTTTTGTAAACTTAACAATTTTTTTGCCATTTTTACGATTTATTTCTCAAACTTTTTTCAGTCAAAATGATTTTTTACAATACTAACGATTTTTTACAATCTTAATTATGTATTTTGCGATCTTTTTTAAACTTAATGGTTTTTTACAATACTAAATTTTTTTGTACAATCTTAATGATTTATTGCTTGAACGTTTTATAATCCTAACGATTTACCTGTCATTTTTATGATTTATTTCTCAAACTTTTTTCAATCTGAACTATTTTTTCAAAACTGACGATTTTTTTTACAATATTAGCGATTAATTTTTCGAACTTTTGAAATCTAAACGATTTTTTTACAATATTAAAATTTTTTCTACAATTTTTGAGATTAATTTCTGGGACCTTTTGCAACCTTAACTATTTTTGTGCCATTTTTACGATTTATTTCTCAAAGTTTTGAAATCCCAACGATTTTTTTACAATATTAGCATTTTTTTTACATTTTTAATGATTTATACCTCGAAAGCTTTGCAACCTTAACGAAGTTTTACAAACTAATGACTTTTTACAATCTTAACGATTAATTTTTCGAACTTTTTGTAAACTTAACGATTTTTTTACAATTTTTACGATTTATTTTTCGAACTTTTGATATCATAACGATTTTTTTACAATATTAACAATTTTTTTACAATCTTAATGATTTATTTCTCGAAAGTTTTGCAAACTTAACGTTTTTTTTCCATTTTTGTGATCTATTTCTCAAACTTTTTTCAATCTGACCGATTGTTTACAAACTAACGATTTTTTTACAACATTAACAACTTATTTTTCGAACTTCTGAAATCTAAACAAATTTTTTACAATATTAAATTTTTTGTTAAAATTTTAATGATTAATTTCTCGAACATTTTGCAACCTTAAATATTTTTCTGCCATTTTTACGATGTATTTCTCAAACTTTTGAAATCCTAATGATTTTTTTATGATACTAACAATTTTTTTACAATCTTAATGACTTATTCCTCGAATGTTTGGCAACCTTAACGATTTATAGCCATTTTTACGATTTATTTCTCAAACTAACGATTTTTCTACAATCTTATCGATTTATTTTTCTCACTTTTTGTAAATTTAACACTTTTTTTTACAAAATTAACAATTTTTTCAATCTTAACGATTTATTCCTCGAACGTTTTGTAAACCTAACAATTTTTTTGCCATTTTTACGATTTATTTCTCAAACTTTTTTCAGTCAAAATGATTTTTTACAATACTAACGATTTTTTACAATCTTAATTATGTATTTTGCGATCTTTTTTAAACTTAATGGTTTTTTACAATACTAAATTTTTTTGTACAATCTTAATGATTTATTGCTTGAACGTTTTATAATCCTAACGATTTACCTGTCATTTTTATGATTTATTTCTCAAACTTTTTTCAATCTGAACTATTTTTTCCAAACTGACGATTTTTTTTACAATATTAGCGATTAATTTTTCGAACTTTTGAAATCTAAACGATTTTTTTACAATATTAAAATTTTTTCTACAATTTTTGAGATTAATTACTGGGACCTTTTGCAACCTTAACGATTTTTGTGCCATTTTTACGATTTATTTCTCAAAGTTTTGAAATCCCAACGATTTTTTTTACAATATTAGCAATTTTTTTACAATATTAACAATTTTTTTACATTCTTAATGATTTATACCTCGAAAGTTTTGCAACCTTAACGAATTTTTACAAACTAATAACGTTTTACAATCTTAACGATTAATTTTTCGAACTTTTTGTAAACTTAACGATTTTTTTGCAATTTTTACGATTTATTTTTCGAACTTTTGAAATCATAACGTTTTTTGTTTTTTACAAAATTAACAATTTTTTTACAATCTGAATGATTTATTCCTCGAACGTTTTTTAAATTTAACAATTTTTTTACCGTTTTTACAATTTATTTCTAAAACTTTTTTCTCAGTCATAATGATTTTTTACAATACTAACGATTGTTTTACTATCTTAGCTATGTATTTCGCGATCTTTTTTAAACTTAAAGATTTTTTACAATACTAACAATTTTTTTACAATCTTAATTATTTATTGCTCGAACGTTTTTTAACCCTAACGATTTACCTGCCATTTTTATGATTTATTTCTCAAACTTTTTTCAATCTGAACTATTGATTTTTTTACAATATTAGCGATTTATTTTTCGAACTTTTGAAATATTAACGATTTTTACAATATTAACAATTTTTTTACAATCTTAATGATTTATTTTTCGAACGTTTTGCAACCTTAACGCTTTTTGTGCCATTTTTACAATTTATTTCTCAAACTTTTGAAATTATAACGATTTTTGTACAATATTAACAATTTTTTAACATTCTTAATGTTTTATACCTCGAAAGTTTTGCTACCTTAATGAATTTTTACAAATTAATAACTTTTTACAATCTTAACGATTAATTTTTCGAACTTTTTGTAAACTAAACGATTTTGTTGCAATTTTTACGATTTATTTTTCGAACTTTTGAAATCATAACGATTTTTTTACAAAATTAACAATTTTTTTATAATCTTAATGATTTATTCCTCGACAGTTTTGTAAACTTAACAATTTTTTTTACCATTTTTACGATTTATTTCTCAAACTTTTTTCAGTCATAATGATTTTTTACAATACTAACGATTTTTTTACTATCTTAACTATGTATTTTGCGATCGTTTTTAAACTTAACGATTTTTTACTATACTATCAATTTTTTTACAATCTTAATTATTTATTGCTCGAACGTTTTTTAACCCTAACGATTTACCTGCCCTTTTTATGATTTATTTCTCAAACTTTTTTCAATCTGACCTATTTTTTACAAACTAATGATTTTTTTACAATATTAGCGATTAATTTTTAGAACTTTTGAAATATTAACGATTTTTTTACAATATTAAAATTTCTTCTACAATTTTGGAGATTAAGTTCTCGAACCAATTGCGGCCTTAACGATTATTGTGCCATTTTTACGATTTATTTCTCAAACTTTTGAAATCCTAACGATTTTTTTACAATATTAACAATTTTTTAACATTCTTATTGACTTATACCTTGAAAGTTTTGCAACCTTAACGAATTTTTACAAACTAATAACTTTTTACAATCTGAACGATAAATTTTTCGAACTTTTTGTAAACTTAACGATTTTTTTGCAATTTTTACTACTTATTTTTTGAACTTTTGAAATCTTAACAATTTTTTTCCAATATTAACAATTTTTTTACAATCTTAATGATTTATTCCTCGAACGTTTTGCAAACTTAACGTTTTTGTTGCCAAATTAACGATTTATTTCTCAAAATTTTCAAATCCTAACGACTTTTTCATTTTCAATATAAACAATTTTTTTACAATCTTAATGATTTATTTCTCGAACATTTTGCAACCCTAAACATTTTCCTGTCATTTTTATGATCTATTTCTCAAACTTTTTTCAATCTGAACGATTTTTTACAAACTATCGATTTTTTTACAATATTAACGATTTATTATCCTGACTTTTGAAATCTAGACGATTTTTTTACAATACTGAAATTTTTGTTAAAATTTTGATGATTAATTTCTCGAACATTTTGCAACCTTAACGATTTTTTTGCCATTTTTACGATGTATTTCTCACACTTTTGAGATCCTAATGATTTTTTTACGATACTAACAATTCTTTTACATTCTTAATGATTTATTCCTCGAACGTTTGGCAACCTTATCAATTTTTCACAATTTATACGATTTATTTCTCAAACTTTTTTCAATCTTAACGGGTTTTTAAAAACTAACGATTTTGTACATCCTTCACGATTTTTTTGCAAGTTTTACGATTTATTTTACGACCTTTTGAAATATTAACGTTTTTTTTACAATATTAACATTATTTTTTTTACCATTTTAATGGTTTATTTATCAGACTTTTCGCAACTTTAAGGATTTTTGTGCCACTGTTTCGAATTATTTCTCAAACTTTTGAAAACCTAACGATTTTTTTACAATATTAACAATTTTTTTACATTTTTAATGATTTATACCTCGAAAGTTTTGCAACCTTAACGAATTTTTACAAACTAATGACTTTTTACAATCTTAACGATTAATTTTTCGAACTTTTTGTAAACTTAACGATTTTTTTACAATTTTTACGATTTATTTTTACGAACTTTTGATATCATAACGATTTTTTTTACAATATTAAGAATTTTTTTACAATCTTAATGATTTATTTCTCGAAAAGGTTGCAAACTTAACGTTTTTTTTTCCATTTGCACGATCTATTTCTCAAAATTTTTTCAGTCATAATGATTTTTTACAATACTAACAATTTTTTTACAATATTAACTATGTGTTTTTCGGTCTTTTTTAAACTTAACGATTTTTTACAACACTAACGATTTTTTCACCATCTTAGTGGTTTATTTCTCAAACGTTTGGCAACCTTAACGATTTTTAGCCATTTTTACGATTTATTACTCAAACTAACGATTTTCTACAATCTTATCGATTTATTTTTCTCACTTTTTGTAAATTTAACACTTTTTTTTACAAAACTAACAATTTTTTCAATCTTAACGATTTATTCCTCGAACGTTTTGTAAACTTAACAATTTTTTTGTCATTTTTACGATTTATTTCTCAAACTTTTTTCAGTCAAAATGATTTTTTACAATACTAACGATTATTTACAATCTTAATTATGTATTTTGCGATCTTTTTTAAACTTAATGGTTTTTTACAATACTAAAATTTTTTTTACAATCTTAATGATTTATTGCTTGAACGTTTTATAATCCTAACGATTTACCTGCCATTTTTACGATTTATTTCTCAAACTTTTTTCAGTCAAAATGATTTTTTACAATACTAACGATTTTTTTACTATCTTAACTATGTATTTTGCGATCGTTTTTAAACTTAACGATTTTTTACTATACTATCAATTTTTTTACAATCTTAATGATTTATTGCTCGAACGTTTTATAATTCTAACGATTTACCTGCCATTTTCATGATTTATTTCTCAAACTTTTTTCAATCTGAACTATTTTTTTCCAAACTGACGATTTTTTTTACAATATTAGCGATTAATTTTTCGAACTTTTGAAATCTAAACGATTTTTTTACAATTTTAAAATTTTTTCTACAATTTTTGAGATTAATTACTGCGACCTTTTGCAACCTTAACAATTTTTGTGCCATTTTTACGATTTATTTCTCAAAGTTTTGAAATCCCAACGATTTTTTTACAATATTAGCAATTTTTTTACAATATTAACAATTTTTTTACATTGTTAATGATTTATACCTCGAAAGTTTTGCAACCTTAACGAATTTTTACAAAATAATAACGTTTTACAATCTTAACGATTAATTTTTCGAACTTTTTGTAAACTTAACGATTTTTTTGCAATTTTTACGATTTATTTTTCGAACTTTTGAAATCATAACGTTTTTTGTTTTTTACAAAATTAACAATTTTTTTACAATCTGAATGATTTATTCCTCGAACGTTTTTTAAATTTAACAATTTTTTTACCGTTTTTACAATTTATTTCTCAAACTTTTTTCTCAGTCATAATGATTTTTTACAATACTAACGATTGTTTTACTATCTTAACTATGTATTTCGCGATCTTTTTTAAACTTAAAGATTTTTTACAATACTAACAATTTTTTTACAATCTTAATTATTTATTGCTCGAACGTTTTTTAACCCTAACGATTTACCTGCCATTTTTATGATTTATTTCTCAAACTTTTTTCACTCTGAACTATTGATTTTTTTACAATATTAGCGATTTATTTTTCGAACTTTTGAAATATTAACGATTTTTACAATATTAACAATTTTTTTACAATCTTAATGATTTATTTTTCGAACGTTTTGCAACCTTAACGCTTTTTGTGCCATTTTTACAATTTATTTCTCAAACTTTTGAAATTATAACGATTTTTGTACAATATTAACAATTTTTTAACATTCTTAATGTTTTATACCTCGAAAGTTTTGCTACCTTAATGAGTTTTTACAAATTAATAACTTTTTACAATCTTAGCGATTAATTTTTCGAACTTTTTGTAAACTAAACGATTTTGTTGCAATTTTTACGATTTATTTTTCGAACTTTTGAAATCATAACGATTTTTTTACAAAATTAACAATTTTTTTACAATCTTAATGATTTATTCCTCGACAGTTTTGTAAACTTAACAATTTTTTTACCATTTTTACGATTTATTTCTCAAACTTTTTTCAGTCATAATGATTTTTTACAATACTAACGATTTTTTTACTATCTTAACTATGTATTTTGCGATCGTTTTTAAACTTAACGATTTTTTACTATACTATCAATTTTTTTACAATCTTAATGATTTATTGCTCGAACGTTTTATAATTCTAACGATTTACCTGCCATTTTCATGATTTATTTCTCAAACTTTTTTCAATCTGAACTATTTTTTTCCAAACTGACGATTTTTTTTACAATATTAGCGATTAATTTTTCGAACTTTTGAAATCTAAACGATTTTTTTACAATTTTAAAATTTTTTCTACAATTTTTGAGATTAATTACTGCGACCTTTTGCAACCTTAACGATTTTTGTGCCATGTTTACGATTTATTTCTCAAAGTTTTGAAATCCCAACGATTTTTTTACAATATTAGCAATTTTTTTTCAATATTAACAATTTTTTTACATTCTTAATGATTTATACCTCGAAAGTTTTGCAACCTTAACGAATTTTTACAAACTAATAACGTTTTACAATCTTAACGATTAATTTTTCGAACTTTTTGTAAACTTAACGATTTTTTTGCAATTTTTACGATTTATTTTTCGAACTTTTGAAATCATAACGTTTTTTGTTTTTTACAAAATTAACAATTTGTTTACAATCTGAATGATTTATTCCTCGAACGTTTTTTAAATTTAACAATTTTTTTACCGTTTTTACAATTTATTTCTCAAATTTTTTTCTCAGTCATAATGATTTTTTACAATACTAACGATTGTTTTACTATCTTAACTATGTATTTCGCGATCTTTTTTAAACTTAAAGATTTTTTACAATACTAACAATTTTTTTACAATCTTAATTATTTATTGCTTGAACGTTTTTTAACCCTAACGATTTACCTGCCATTTTTATGATTTATTTCTCAAACTTTTTTCAATCTGAACTATTGATTTTTTTACAATATTAGCGATTTATTTTTCGAACTTTTGAAATATTAACGATTTTTACAATATTAACAATTTTTTTACAATCTTAATGATTTATTTTTCGAACGTTTTGCAACCTTAACGCTTTTTGTGCCATTTTTACAATTTATTTCTCAAACTTTTGAAATCCTAACGATTTTTTTACAATATTAACAATTTTTTAACATTCTTAATGATTTATACCTTGAAAGTTTTGCAACCTTAACGAATTTTTACAAACTAATAACTTTTTACAATCTGAACGATAAATTTTTCGAACTTTTTGTAAACTTAACGATTTTTTTGCAATTTTTACGACTTATTTTTCGAACTTTTGAAATCTTAACAATTTTTTTCCAATATTAACAATGTTTTTACAATCTTAATGATTTATTCCTCGAACGTTTTGCAAACTTAACGTTTTTTTTGCCAAATTAACGATTTATTTCTCAAAATTTTCAAATCCTAACGACTTTTTCATTTTCAATATTAACAATTTTTTTACAATCTTAATGATTTATTTCTCGAACATTTTGCAACCCTAAACATTTTCCTGTCATTTTTATGATCTATTTCTCAAACTTTTTTCAATCTGAACGATTTTTTACAAACTATCGATTTTTTTACAATATTAACGATTTATTATCCTGACTTTTGAAATCTAGACGATTTTTTTACAATACTGAAATTTTTGTTAAAATTTTGATGATTAATTTCTCGAACATTTTGCAACCTTAACGATTTTTTTGCCATTTTTACGATGTATTTCTCACACTTTTGAGATCCTAATGATTTTATTACGATACTAACAATTCTTTTACATTCTTAATGATTTATTCCTCGAACGTTTGGCAACCTTATCAATTTTTCACAATTTATACGATTTATTTCTCAAACTTTTTTCAATCTTAACGGGTTTTTAAAAACTAACGATTTTGTACATCCTTCTCGATTTTTTTGCAAGTTTTACGATTTATTTTACGAACTTTTGAAATATTAACGATTTTTTTACAATATTAACATTATTTTTTTTACCATTTTAATGGTTTATTTATCAGACTTTTCGCAACTTTAAGGATTTTTGTGCCACTATTTCGAATTATTTCTCAAACTTTTGAAATCCTAACGATTTTTGTACAATATTAACAATTTTTTAACATTCTTAATGATTTATACCTCGAAAGTTTTGCTACCTTAATGAATTTTTACAAATTAATAACTTTTTACAATCTTAACGATTAATTTTTCGAACTTTTTGTAAACTAAACGATTTTTTTGCAATTTTTACGATTTATTTTTCGAACTTTTGAAATCATAACGATTTTTTTTACAAAATTAACAATTTTTTTACAATCTTAATGATTTATTCCTCGACAGTTTTGTAAACTTAACAATTTTTTTTACCATTTTTACGATTTATTTCTCAAACTTTTTTCAGTCATAATGATTTTTTACAATACTAACGATTTTTTTTACTATCTTAACTATGTATTTTGCGATCGTTTTTAAACTTAACGATTTTTTACTATACTATCAATTTTTTTACAATCTTAATGATTTATTGCTCGAACGTTTTTTAACCCTAACGATATACCTGCCCCTTTTATGATTTATTTCTCAAACTTTTTTCAATCTGACCTATTTTTTACAAACTAATGATTTTTTTTACAATATTAGCGATTAATTTTTAGAACTTTTGAAATATTAACGATTTTTTTATAATATTAAAATTTCTTCTACAATATTGGAGATTAATTTCTCGAACCAATTGCGGCCTTAACGATTATTGTGCCATTTTTACGATTTATTTCTCAAACTTTTGAAATCCTAACGATTTTTTTACAATATTAACAATTTTTTAACATTCTTAATGATTCATACCTTGAAAGTTTTGCAACCTTAACGAATTTTTACAAACTAATAACTTTTTACAATCTGAACGATAAATTTTTCGAACTTTTTGTAAACTTAACGATTTTTTTGCAATTTTTACGACTTATTTTTCGAACTTTTGGAATCTTAACAATTTTTTTCCAATATTAACAATTTTTTTACAATCTTAATGATTTATTCCTCGAACGTTTTGCAAACTTAACGTTTTTGTTGCCAAATTAACGATTTATTTCTCAAAACTTCAAATCCTAACGACTTTTTCATTTTCAATATTAACAATTTTTTTACAATCTTAATGATTTATTTCTCGAACATTTTGCAACCCTAAATATTTTCCTGTCATTTTTATGATCTATTTCTCAAACTTTTTTCAATCTGCACGATTTTTTACAAACTATCGATTTTTTTACAATATTAACGATTTATTATCCTGACTTTTGAAATCTAGACGATTTTTTTACAATACTGAAATTTTTGTTAAGATTTTGATGATTAATTTCTCGAACATTTTGCAACCTTAACGATTTTTTTGCAATTTTTACGACTTATTTTTCGAACTTTTGAAATCTTAACAATTTTTTTCCAATATTAACAATTTTTTTACAATCTTAATGATTTATTCCTCGAACGTTTTGCAAACTTAACGTTTTTTTTGCCAAATTAACGATTTATTTCTCAAAATTTTCAAATCCTAACGACTTTTTCATTTTCAATATTAACAATTTTTTTACAATCTTAATGATTTATTTCTCGAACATTTTGCAACCCTAAACATTTTCCTGTCATTTTTATGATCTATTTCTCAAACTTTTTTCAATCTGCACGATTTTTTACAAACTATCGATTTTTTTACAATATTAACGATTTATTATCCTGACTTTTGAAATCTAGACGATTTTTTTACAATACTGAAATTTTTGTTAAGATTTTGATGATTAATTTCTCGAACATTTTGCAACCTTAACGATTTTTTTTGCCATTTTTACGATGTATTTCTCACACTTTTGAGATCCTAATGATTTTTTTACGATACTAACAATACTTTTACATTCTTAATGATTTATTCCTCGAACGTTTGGCAACCTTATCAATTTTTCACAATTTATACGATTTATTTCTCAAACTTTTTTCAATCTTAACGGGTTTTTAAAAACTAACGATTTTGTACATCCTTCACGATTTTTTGCAAGTTTTACGATTAATTTTACGAACTTTTGAAATATTAACGATTTTTTTACAATATTAACATTATTTTTTTTACCATTTTAATGGTTTATTTATCAGACTTTTCGCAACTTTAAGGATTTTTGTGCTACTATTTCGAATTATTTCTCAAACTTTTGAAAACCTAACGATTTTTTTACAATATTAACAATTTTTTTACATTTTTAATGATTTATACCTCGAAAGTTTTGCAACCTTAACGAATTTTTACAAACTAATGACTTTTTACAATCTTTACGATTTATTTTTCGAACTTTTGTTATCATAACGATTTTTTTTACAATATTAACAATTTTCTTACAATCTTAATGATTTATTTCTCGAAAAGTTTGCAAACTTAACGTTTTTTTTCCATTTGCACGATCTATTTCTCAAAATTTTTTCAGTCATAATGATTTTTTACAATACTAACAATTTTTTTACGATATTAACTATGTGTTTTTCGGTCTTTTTTAAACTTAACGATTTTTTACAACACTAACGATTTTTTCACCATATTAGTGGTTTATTCCTCAAACGTTTGGCAACTTTAACGATTTTTAGCCATTTTTACGATTTATTACTCAAACTAACGATTTTCTACAATCTTATCGATTTATTTTTCTCACTTTTTGTAAATTTAACACTTTTTTTTACAAAACTAACAATTTTTTCTATCTTAACGATTTATTCCTCGAACGTTTTGTAAACTTAACAATTTTTTTGTCATTTTTACGATTTATTTCTCAAACTTTTTTCAGTACAAATGATTTTTTACAATACTAACGATTATTTACAATCTTAATTATGTATTTTGCGATCTTTTTTAAACTTAATGGTTTTTTACAATACTAAATTTTTTTTTACAATCTTAATGATTTATTGCTTGAACGTTTTATAATCCTAACGATTTACCTGCCATTTTTACGATTTATTTCTCAAACTTTTTTCAGTCAAAATGATTTTTTACAATACTAACGATTTTTTACAATCTTAATTATGTATTTTGCGATCTTTTTTAAACTTAATGGTTTTTTACAATACTAAAATTTTTTTTACAATCTTAATGATTTATTGCTTGAACGTTTTATAATCCTAACGATTTACCTGCCATTTTTATGATTTATTTCTCAAACTTTTTTCAATCTGAACTATTTTTTTTCAAACTGACGATTTTTTTTTACAATATTAGCGATTAATTTTTCGAACTTTTGAAATCTAAACGATTTTTTTTACAATTTTGAAATGTTTTCTACAATTTTTGAGATTAATTACTGCGACCTTTTGCAACCTTAACGATTTTTGTGCCATTTTTACGATTTATTTCTCAAAGTTTTGAAATCCCAACGATTTTTTTTACAATATTAGCAATTTTTTTACAATATTAACAATTTTTTTACATTGTTAATGATTTATACCTCGAAAGTTTTGCAACCTTAACGAATTTTTACAAAATAATAACGTTTTACAATCTTAACGATTAATTTTTCGAACTTTTTGTAAACTTAACGATTTTTTTGCAATTTTTACGATTTATTTTTCGAACTTTTGAAATCATAACGATTTTTTTACAAAATTAACAATTTTTTTACAATCTTAATGATTTATTCCTCGACAGTTTTGTAAACTTAACAATTTTTTTTACCATTTTTACGATTTATTTCTCAAACTTTTTTCAGTCATAATGATTTTTTACAATACTAACGATTTTTTTACTATCTTAACTATGTATTTTGCGATCGTTTTTAAACTTAACGATTTTTTACTATACTATCAATTTTTTTACAATCTTAATGATTTATTGCTCGAACGTTTTATAATTCTAACGATTTACCTGCCATTTTCATGATTTATTTCTCAAACTTTTTTCAATCTGAACTATTTTTTTCCAAACTGACGATTTTTTTTTACAATATTAGCGATTAATTTTTCGAACTTTTGAAATCTAAACGATTTTTTTACAATTTTAAAATTTTTTCTACAATTTTTGAGATTAATTACTGCGACCTTTTGCAACCTTAACGATTTTTGTGCCATTTTTACGATTTATTTCTCAAAGTTTTGAAATCCCAACGATTTTTTTACAATATTAGCAATTTTTTTACAATATTAACAATTTTTTTACATTCTTAATGATTTATACCTCGAAAGTTTTGCAACCTTAACGAATTTTTACAAACTAATAACGTTTTACAATCTTAACGATTAATTTTTCGAACTTTTTGTAAACTTAACGATTTTTTTGCAATTTTTACGATTTATTTTTCGAACTTTTGAAATCATAACGTTTTTTGTTTTTTACAAAATTAACAATTTTTTTACAATCTGAATGATTTATTCCTCGAACGTTTTTTAAATTTAACAATTTTTTTACCGTTTTTACAATTTATTTCTCAAATTTTTTTCTCAGTCATAATGATTTTTTACAATACTAACGATTGTTTTACTATCTTAACTATGTATTTTGCGATCTTTTTTAAACTTAAAGATTTTTTACAATACTAACAATTTTTTTACAATCTTAATTATTTATTGCTCGAACGTTTTTTTAACCCTAACGATTTACCTGCCATTTTTATGATTTATTTCTCAAACTTTTTTCAATCTGAACTATTGATTTTTTTACAATATTAGCGATTTATTTTTCGAACTTTTGAAATATTAACGATTTTTACAATATTAACAATTTTTTTACAATCTTAATGATTTATTTTTCGAACGTTTTGCAACCTTAACGCTTTTTGTGCCATTTTTACAATTTATTTCTCAAACTTTTGAAATCCTAACGATTTTTTTACAATATTAACAATTTTTTAACATTCTTAATGATTTATACCTTGAAAGTTTTGCAACCTTAACGAATTTTTACAAACTAATAACTTTTTACAATCTGAACGATAAATTTTTCGAACTTTTTGTAAACTTAACGATTTTTTTGCAATTTTTACGACTTATTTTTCGAACTTTTGAAATCTTAACAATTTTTTTCCAATACTAACAATTTTTTTACAATCTTAATGATTTATTCCTCGAACGTTTTGCAAACTTAACGGTTTTTTTGCCAAATTAACGATTTATTTCTCAAAATTTTCAAATCCTAACGACTTTTTCATTTTCAATATTAACAATTTTTTTACAATCTTAATGATTTATTTCTCGAACATTTTGCAACCCTAAACATTTTCCTGTCATTTTTATGATCTATTTCTCAAACTTTTTTCAATCTGAACGATTTTTTACAAACTATCGATTTTTTTACAATATTAACAATTTATTATCCTGACTTTTGAAATCTAGACGATTTTTTTACAATACTGAAATTTTTGTTAAAATTTTGATGATTAATTTCTCGAACATTTTGCAACCTTAACGATTTTTTTGCCATTTTTACGATGTATTTCTCACACTTTTGAGATCCTAATGATTTTATTACGATACTAACAATTCTTTTACATTCTTAATGATTTATTCCTCGAACGTTTGGCAACCTTATCAATTTTTCACAATTTATACGATTTATTTCTCAAACTTTTTTCAATCTTAACGGGTTTTTAAAAACTAACGATTTTGTACATCCTTCACGATTTTTTTGCAAGTTTTACGATTTATTTTACGAACTTTTGAAATATTAACGATTTTTTTACAATATTATCATTATTTTTTTTACCATTTTAATGGTTTATTTATCAGACTTTTCGCAAATTTAAGGATTTTTGTGCCACTATTTCGAATTATTTCTCAAACTTTTGAAATCCTAACGATTTTTGTACAATATTAACAATTTTTTAACATTCTTAATGATTTATACCTCGAAAGTTTTGCTACCTTAATGAATTTTTACAAATTAATAACTTTTTACAATCTCAACGATTAATTTTTCGAACTTTTTGTAAACTAAACGATTTTTTTTGCAATTTTTACGATTTATTTTTCGAACTTTTGAAATCATAACGATTTTTTTACAAAATTAACAATTTTTTTACAATCTTAATGATTTATTCCTCGACAGTTTTGTAAACTTAACAATTTTTTTTACCATTTTTACGATTTATTTCTCAAACTTTTTTCAGTCATAATGATTTTTTACAATACTAACGATTTTTTTACTATCTTAACTATGTATTTTGCGATCGTTTTTAAACTTAACGATTTTTTACTATACTATCAATTTTTTTACAATCTTAATGATTTATTGCTCGAACGTTTTTTAACCCTAACGATATACCTGCCCTTTTTATGATTTATTTCTCAAACTTTTTTCAATCTGACCTATTTTTTACAAACTAATGATTTTTTTACAATATTAGCGATTAATTTTTAGAACTTTTGAAATATTAACGATTTTTTTATAATATTAAAATTTCTTCTACAATTTTGGAGATTAATTTCTCGAACCAATTGCGGCCTTAACGATTATTGTGCCATTTTTACGATTTATTTCTCAAACTTTTGAAATCCTAACGATTTTTTTTACAATATTAACAATTTTTTAACATTCTTAATGATTTATACCTTGAAAGTTTTGCAACCTTAACGAATTTTTACAAACTAATAACTTTTTACAATCTGAACGATAAATTTTTCGAACTTTTTGTAAACTTAACGATTTTTTTGCAATTTTTACGACTTATTTTTCGAACTTTTGGAATCTTAACAATTTTTTTCCAATATTAACAATTTTTTTACAATCTTAATGATTTATTCCTCGAACGTTTTGCAAACTTAACGTTTTTGTTGCCAAATTAACGATTTATTTCTCAAAATTTTCAAATCCTAACGACTTTTTCATTTTCAATATTAACAATTTTTTTACAATCTTAATGATTTATTTCTCGAACATTTTGCAACCCTAAATATTTTCCTGTCATTTTTATGATCTATTTCTCAAACTTTTTTCAATCTGAACGATTTTTTACAAACTATCGATTTTTTTACAATATTAACGATTTATTATCCTGACTTTTGAAATCTAGACGATTTTTTTACAATACTGAAATTTTTGTTAAGATTTTGATGATTAATTTCTCGAACATTTTGCAACCTTAACGATTTTTTTTGCCATTTTTACGATGTATTTCTCACACTTTTGAGATCCTAATGATTTTTTTACGATACTAACAATTCTTTTACATTCTTAATGATTTATTCCTCGAACGTTTGGCAACCTTATCAATTTTTCACAATTTATACGATTTATTTCTCAAACTTTTTTCAATCTTAACGGGTTTTTAAAAACTAACGATTTTGTACATCCTTCACGATTTTTTTGCAAGTTTTACGATTTATTTTACGAACTTTTGAAATATTAACGATTTTTTTTACAATATTAACATTATTTTTTTTACCATTTTAATGGTTTATTTATCAGACTTTTCGCAACTTTAAGGATTTTTGTGCCACTATTTCGAATTATTTCTCAAACTTTTGAAAACCTAACGATTTTTTTACAATATTAACAATTTTTTTACATTTTTAATGATTTATACCTCGAAAGTTTTGCAACCTTAACGAATTTTTACAAACTAATGACTTTTTACAATCTTTACGATTTATTTTTCGAACTTTTGTTATCATAACGATTTTTTTTACAATATTAACAATTTTCTTACAATCTTAATGATTTATTTCTCGAAAAGTTTGCAAACTTAACGTTTTTTTTTCCATTTGCACGATCTATTTCCCAAAATTTTTTCAGTCATAATGATTTTTTACAATACTAACAATTTTTTTTACAATATTAACTATGTGTTTTTCGGTCTTTTTTAAACTTAACGATTTTTTTACAACACTAACGATTTTTTCACCATCTTAGTGGTTTATTCCTCAAACGTTTGGCAACCTTAACGATTTTTAGCCATTTTTACGATTTATTTCTCAAACTAACGATTTTCTACAATCTTATCGATTTATTTTTCTCACTTTTTGTAAATTTAACACTTTTTTTTACAAAATTAACAATTTTTTCAATCTTAACGATTTATTCCTCGAACGTTTTGTAAACTTAACAATTTTTTTGCCATTTTTACGATTTATTTCTCAAACTTTATTCAGTCAAAATGATTTTTTACAATACTAACGATTTTTTACCATCTTAATTATGTATTTTGCGATCTTTTTTAAACTTAATGGTTTTTTACAATACTAAAATTTTTTTTACAATCTTAATGATTTATTGCTTGAACGTTTTATAATCCTAACGATTTACCTGCCATTTTTACGATTTATTTCTCAAACTTTTTTCAATCTGAACTATTTTTTTCCAAACTGACGATTTTTTTTACAATATTAGCGATTAATTTTTCGAACTTTTGAAATCTAAACGATTTTTTTTTACAATTTTAAAATTTTTTCTACAATTTTTGAGATTAATTACTGCGACCTTTTACAACCTTAACGATTTTTGTGCCATTTTTACGATTTATTTCTCAAAGTTTTGAAATCCTAACGGTTCCTTTACAATATTAGCAATTTTTTAACATTCTTAATGATTTATACCTTGAAAGTTTTGCTACCTTAATGAATTTTTACAAATTAATAACTTTTTACAATCTTAACGATTAATTTTTCGAACTTTTTGTAAACTAAACGATTTTTTTGCAATTTTTACGATTTATTTTTCGAACTTTTGAAATCATAACGATTTTTTTACAAAATTAACAATTTTTTTACAATCTTAATGATTTATTCCTCGACAGTTTTGTAAACTTAACAATTTTTTTTACCATTTTTACGATTTATTTCTCAAACTTTTTTCAGTCATAATGATTTTTTACAATACTAACGATTTTTTTACTATCATAACTATGTATTTTGCGATCGTTTTTAAACTTAACGATTTTTTACTATACTATCAATTTTTTTACAATCTTAATGATTTATTGCTCGAACGTTTTTTAACCCTAACGATTTACCTGCCCTTTTTATGATTTATTTCTCAAACTTTTTTCAATCTGACCTATTTTTTACAAACAAATGATTTTTTTACAATATTAGCGATTAATTTTTAGAACTTTTGAAATATTAACGATTTTTGTACAATATTAAAATTTCTTCTACAATTTGGAGATTAATTTCTCGAACCAATTGCGGGCCTTAACGATTATTGTGCCATTTTTACGATTTATTTCTCAAACTTTTGAAATCCTAACGATTTTTTTACAATATTAACAATTTTTTAACATTCTTAATGATTTATACCTTGAAAGTTTTGCAACCTTAACGAATTTTTACAAACTAATAACTTTTTACAATCTGAACGATAAATTTTTCGAACTTGTTGTAAACTTAACGATTTTTTTTGCAATTTTTACGACTTATTTTTTCGAACTTTTGAAATCTTAACAATTTTTTTCCAATTTTAACAATTTTTTTTACAATCTTAATGATTTATTCCTCGAATGTTTTGCAAACTTAACGTTTTCAAAACTTAACGTTTTTTTTGCCAAATTAACGATTTATTTCTCAAAATTTTCAAATCCTAACGAGTTTTTCATTTTCAATATTAACAATTTTTTTACAATCTTAATGATTTATTTCTCGAACATTTAGCAACCCAAAACATTTTCCTGTAATTTTTATGATCTATTTCTCAAACTTTTTTCAATCTGAACGATTTTTTACAAACTATCGATTTTTTTACAATATTAACGATTTAGTATCCTGACTTTTGAAATCTAGACGATTTTTTTACAATACTGAAATTTTTGTTAAAATTTTGATGATTAATTTCTCGAACATTTTGCAACCTTAACGATTTTTTTGCCATTTTTACGATGTATTTCTCACACTTTTGAGATCCTAATGATTTTTTTACGATACTAACAATTCTTTTACATTCTTAATGATTTATTCCTCGAACGTTTGGCAACCTTATCAATTTTTCACAATTTATACGATTTATTTCTCAAACTTTTTTCAATCTTAACGGGTTTTTAAAAACTAACGATTTTGTACATCCTTCACGATTTTTTTGCAAGTTTTACGATTTATTTTACGAACTTTTGAAATATTAACGATTTTTTTACAATATTAACATTATTTTTTTTACCATTTTAATGGTTTATTTATCAGAATTTTCGCAACTTTAAGGATTTTTGTGCCACTATTTCGAATTATTTCTCAAACTTTTGAAAACCTAACGATTTTTTTACAATATTAACAATTTTTTTACATTTTTAATGATTTATACCTCGAAAGTTTTGCAACCTTAACGAATTTTTACAACCTAATGACTTTTTACAATCTTAACGATTAATTTTTCGAACTTTTTGTAAACTTAACGATTTTTTTACAATTTTTACGATTTATTTTTCGAACTTTTGATATCATAACGATTTTTTTTACAATATTAACAATTTTTTTACAATCTTAATGATTTATTTCTCGAAAGTTTTGCAAACTTAACGTTTTTTTCCATTTTTACGATCTATTTCTCAAACTATTTTCAATCTGACCGATTTTTTACAAACTAACGATTTTTTTACAACATTAACAACTTATTTTTCGAACTTCTGAAATCTAAACGATTTTTTTCCAATATTAAAATTTTTTTTAAAATTTTAATGATTAATTTCTCGAACATTTTGCAACCTTAAATATTTTTCTGCCATTTCTACGATGTATTTCTCAAACTTTTGAAATCCTAATGATTTTTTGACGATACTAACAATTTTTTTACAATCTTAGTGACTTATTCCTCGAACGTTTGGCAACCTTAACGATTTATTGCCATTTATACCATTTATTTCCCAAACTTTTTTCAATCTTAACGATTTTTTACAATCTTAGCGATTTATTTTTCGAACTTTTGAAATCTTAACCATTTTTTTGCCATATTAGATTTTTTTTTACAATATCAATGATTTATTGCTCGAACCTTTTGCAACGTTACGATTTTTTTTGCCATTTTTACGATTTATTTCTCAAACTTTTGAAATCCTAACGATTTTTTATAATATTAACAATTTTTTCACAATCTTAATGAATTATCCCTCGAACGATTTACAAGTTCAACTATTTTTTTGCCATTTGTGCGATCTATTTCTCAAAATTTTTTCAGTCATAATGATTTTTTACAATACTAACGATTTTTTTGCAATATTAACTATGTGTTTTGTGATCTTTTTTAAACTTAACGATTTTTTTACAACACTAACGATTTTTTTACCATCGTAGTGGTTTATTCCTCAAAAGTTTGGCAACCTTAACGATTTTTAGCCATTTTTACGATTTATTTCTCAAACTAACGATTTTTCTATAATCTTATCGATTTATTTTTCTAACTTTTTGTAAATTTAACACTGTTTTTTACAAAATTAACAATTTTTTCAATCTTAACGATTTATTCCTCGAACGTTTTGTAAACTTAACAATTTTTTTGCCATTTTTACGATTTATTTCTCAAACTTTTTTCAGTCAAAATGATTTTTTACAATACTAACGATTTTTTACAATCTTAATTATGTATTTTGCGATCTTTTTTAAACTTTTAATTATGTATTTTGCGATCTTTTTTAAACTTAATGGTTTTTTATAATACTAAATTTTTTTTTACAATCTTAATGATTTATTGCTTGAACGTTTTATAATCCTAACGATTTACCTGCCATTTTTACGATTTATTTCTCAAACTTTTTTCAATCTGAACTATTTTTTTCCAAACTGACGATTTTTTTTACAATATTAGCGATTAATTTTTCGAACTTTTGAAATCTAAACGATTTTTTTACAATTTTAAAATTTTTTCTACAATTTTTGAGATTAATTACTGCGACCTTTTACAACCTTAACGATTTTTGTGCCATTTTTACGATTTATTTCTCAAAGTTTTGAAATCCTAACGGTTCCTTTACAATATTAGCAATTTTTTAACATTCTTAATGATTTATACCTTGAAAGTTTTGCTACCTTAATGAATTTTTACAAATTAATAACTTTTTACAATCTTAACGATTAATTTTTCGAACTTTTTGTAAACTAAACGATTTTTTTTGCAATTTTTACGATTTATTTTTCGAACTTTTGAAATCATAACGATTTTTTTACAAAATTAACAATTTTTTTACAATCTTAATGATTTATTCCTCGACAGTTTTGTAAACTTAACAATTTTTTTTACCATTTTTACGATTTATTTCTCAAACTTTTTTCAGTCATAATGATTTTTTACAATACTAACGATTTTTTTACTATCATAACTATGTATTTTGCGATCGTTTTTAAACTTAACGATTTTTTACTATACTATCAATTTTTTTACAATCTTAATGATTTATTGCTCGAACGTTTTTTAACCCTAACGATTTACCTGCCCTTTTTATGATTTATTTCTCAAACTTTTTTCAATCTGACCTATTTTTTACAAACAAATGATTTTTTTACAATATTAGCGATTAATTTTTAGAACTTTTGAAATATTAACGATTTTTGTACAATATTAAAATTTCTTCTACAATTTTGGAGATTAATTTCTCGAACCAATTGCGGCCTTAACGATTATTGTGCCATTTTTACGATTTATTTCTCAAACTTTTGAAATACTAACGATTTTTTTACAATATTAACAATTTTTTAACATTCTTAATGATTTATACCTTGAAAGTTTTGCAACTTTAACGAATTTTTACAAACTAATAACTTTTTACAATCTGAACGATAAATTTTTCGAACTTGTTGTAAACTTAACGATTTTTTTGCAATTTTTACGACTTATTTTTCGAACTTTTGAAATCTTAACAATTTTTTTCCAATTTTAACAATTTTTTTACAATCTTAATGATTTATTCCTCGAATGTTTTGCAAACTTAACGTTTTTTTTGCCAAATTAACGATTTATTTCTCAAAATTTTCAAATCCTAACGAGTTTTTCATTTTCAATATTAACAATTTTTTTACAATCTTAATGATTTATTTCTCGAACATTTAGCAACCCTAAACATTTTCCTGTAATTTTTATGATCTATTTCTCAAACTTTTTTCAATCTGAACGATTTTTTACAAACTATCGATTTTTTTACAATATTAACGATTTAGTATCCTGACTTTTGAAATCTAGACGATTTTTTTACAATACTGAAATTTTTGTTAAAATTTTGATGATTAATTTCTCGAACATTTTGCAACCTTAACGATTTTTTTGCCATTTTTACGATGTATTTCTCACACTTTTGAGATCCTAATGATTTTTTTACGATACTAACAATTCTTTTACATTCTTAATGATTTATTCCTCGAACGTTTGGCAACCTTATCAATTTTTCACAATTTATACGATTTATTTCTCAAACTTTTTTCAATCTTAACGGGTTTTTAAAAACTAACGATTTTGTACATCCTTCACGATTTTTTTGCAAGTTTTACGATTTATTTTACGAACTTTTGAAATATTAACGATTTTTTTTACAATATTAACATTATTTTTTTTACCATTTTAATGGTTTATTTATCAGAATTTTCGCAACTTTAATGATTTTTGTGCCACTATTTCGAATTATTTCTCAAACTTTTGAAACCTAACGATTTTTTTACAATATTAACAATTTTTTTACATTTTTAATGATTTATACCTCGAAAGTTTTGCAACCTTAACGAATTTTTACAACCTAATGACTTTTTACAATCTTAACGATTAATTTTTCGAACTTTTTGTAAACTTAACGATTTTTTTACAATTTTTACGATTTATTTTTCGAACTTTTGATATCATAACGATTTTTTTTACAATATTAACAATTTTTTTACAATCTTAATGATTTATTTCTCGAAAGTTTTGCAAACTTAACGTTTTTTTCCATTTTTACGATCTATTTCTCAAACTATTTTCAATCTGACCGATTTTTTACAAACTAACGATTTTTTTACAACATTAACAACTTATTTTTCGAACTTCTGAAATCTAAACGATTTTTTTCCAATATTAAAATTTTTTTTAAAATTTTAATGATTAATTTCTCGAACATTTTGCAACCTTAAATATTTTTCTGCCATTTCTACGATGTATTTCTCAAACTTTTGAAATCCTAATGATTTTTTGACGATACTAACAATTTTTTTACAATCTTAGTGACTTATTCCTCGAACGTTTGGCAACCTTAACGATTTATTGCCATTTATACCATTTATTTCCCAAACTTTTTTCAATCTTAACGATTTTTTACAATCTTAGCGATTTATTTTTCGAACTTTTGAAATCTTAACCATTTTTTTGCCATATTAGATTTTTTTTTTACAATATCAATGATTTATTGCTCGAACCTTTTGCAACGTTACGATTTTTTTGCCATTTTTACGATTTATTTCTCAAACTTTTGAAATCCTAACGATTTTTTATAATATTAACAATTTTTTCACAATCTTAATGAATTATCCCTCGAACGATTTACAAGTTCAACTATTTTTTTGCCATTTGTGCGATCTATTTCTCAAAATTTTTTCAGTCATAATGATTTTTTACAATACTAACGATTTTTTTGCAATATTAACTATGTGTTTTGTGATCTTTTTTAAACTTAACGATTTTTTTTACAACACTAACGATTTTTTTACCATCGTAGTGGTTTATTCCTCAAACGTTTGGCAACCTTAACGATTTTTAGCCATTTTTACGATTTATTTCTCAAACTAACGATTTTTCTATAATCTTATCGATTTATTTTTCTAACTTTTTGTAAATTTAACACTGTTTTTTACAAAATTAACAATTTTTTCAATCTTAACGATTTATTCCTCGAACGTTTTGTAAACTTAACAATTTTTTTGCCATTTTTACGATTTATTTCTCAAACTTTTTTCAGTCAAAATGATTTTTTACAATACTAACGATTTTTTACAATCTTAATTATGTATTTTGCGATCTTTTTTAAACTTTTAATTATGTATTTTGCGATCTTTTTTAAACTTAATGGTTTTTTATAATACTAAATTTTTTTTTACAATCTTAATGATTTATTGCTTGAACGTTTTATAATCCTAACGATTTACCTGCCATTTTTATGATTTATTTCTCAAACTTTTTTCAATCTGAACTATTTTTTTCCAAACTGACGATTTTTTTTTACCATATTAGCGATTAATTTTTCGAACTTTTGAAATCTAAACGATCTTTTTACAATATTAAAATTTTTTCTACAATTTTAGAGATTAATTTCTGGGACCTTTTGCAACCTTAACGATTTTTGTGCCATTTTCACGATTTATTTCTCAAAGTTTTGAAATCCCAACGATTTTTTTACAATATTAGCAATTTTTTTACAATATTAACAATTTTTTTACATTCTTAATGATTTATACCTCGAAAGTTTTGCAACCTTAACGAATTTTTACAAACTAATAACTTTTTACAATCTTAGCGATTAATTTTTCGAACTTTTTGTAAACTTAACGATTTTTTTTGCAATTTTTACGATTTATTTTTCGAACTTTTGAAATCATAACGTTTTTTTTTTACAAAATTAACAATTTTTTTACAATCTGAATGATTTATTCCTCGAACGTTTTTTAAATTTAACAATTTTTTTACCGTTTTTACGATTTATTTCTCAAACTTTTTTCTCAGTCATAATGATTTTTTACAATACTAACGATTTTTTTACTATCTTAACTATGTATTTCGCGATCTTTTTTAAACTTAAAGATTTTTTACAATACTAACAATTTTTTTACAATCTTACTTATTTATTGCTCGAACGTTTTTTAACCCTAACGATTTACCTGCCATTTTTATGATTTATTTCTCAAATTTTTTCAATCTGAACTATTGATTTTTTTACAATATTAGCGATTTATTTTTCGAACTTTTGAAATATTAACGATTTTTTACAATATTAACAATTTTTTTACAATCTTAATGATTTATTTTTCGAACGTTTTGCAACCTTAACGATTTTTGTGCCATTTTTACAATTTATTTCTCAAACTTTTGAAATCCTAACAATTTTTTAACATTCTTAATGATTTATACCTCGAAAGTTTTGCTACCTTAATGAATTTTTACAAATTAATAACTTTTTACAATCTTAACGATTAATTTTTCGAACTTTTTGTAAACTAAACGATTTTTTTGCAATTTTTACGATTTATTTTTCGAACTTTTGAAATCAAAACAATTTTTTTTACAAAATTAACAATTTTTTTACAATCTTAATGATTTATTCCTCGACAGTTTTGTAAAATTAACAATTTTTTTTACCATTTTTACGATTTATTTCTCAAACTTTTTTCAGTCATAATGATTTTTTACAATACTAACGATTTTTTTACTATCTTAACCATGTATTTTGCGATCGTTTTTAAACTTAACGATTTTTTACTATACTAACAATTTTTTTACAATCTTAATGATTTATTGCTCGAACGTTTTTTAACCCTAACGATTTACCTGCCCTTTTTATGATTTATTTCTCAAACTTTTTTCAATCTGACCTATTTTTTACAAACTAATGATATTTTTACAATATTAGCGATTAATTTTTAGAACTTTTGAAATATTAACGATTTTTTTACAATATTAAAATTTCTTCTACAATTTTGGAGATTAATTTCTCGAACCAATTGCGGCCTTAGCGATTATTGTGCCATTTTTACGATTTATTTCTCAAACTTTTGAAATCCTAACGATTTTTTTACAATATTAACAATTTTTTAACATTCTTAATAATTTATACCTTGAAAGTTTTGCAACCTTAACGAATTTTTACAAACTAATAACTTTTTACAATCTGAACGATAAATTTTTCGCACTTTTTGTAAACCTAACGATTTTTTTGCAATTTTTACGACTTGTTTTTCGAACTTTTGAAATCTTAACAATTTTTTTCCAATATTAACAATTTTTTTACAATCCTAATGATTTATTCCTCGAACGTTTTGCAAACTTAACCTTTTTTTTTGCCAAATTAACGATTTATTTCTCAAAATTTTCAAATCCTAACGACTTTTTCATTTTCAATATTAACAATTTTTTTACAATCTTAATGATTTATTTCTCGAACATTTTGCAACCGTAAACATTTTCCTGTCATTTTTATGATCTATTTCTCAAACTTTTTTCAATCTGAACGATTTTTTACAAACTATCGATTTTTTTACAATATTAACGATTTATTATCCTGACTTTTGAAATCTAGACGATTTTTTTACAATACTGAAATTTTTGTTAAAATTTTGATGATTAATTTCTCGAACATTTTGCAACCTTAACGATTTTTTTTGCCATTTTTACGATGTATTTCTCACACTTTTGAGATCCTAATGATTTTTTTACGATACTAACAATTCTTTTGCATTCTTAATGAGTTATTCCTCGAACGTTTGGCAACCTTATCAATTTTTCACATACGATTTATTTCTCAAACTTTTTTCAATCTTAACGGGTTTTTAAAAACTAACGATTTTGTACATCCTTCACGATTTTTTTGCAAGTTTTACGATTTATTTTACGAACTTTTGAAATATTAACGATTTTTTTACAATATTAACATTATTTTTTTTACCATTTTAATGGTTTATTTATCAGACTTTTCGCAACTTTAAGGATTTTTGTGCCACTATTTCGAATTATTTCTCAAACTTTTGAAAACCTAACGATTTTTTTACAATATTAACAATTTTTTTACATTTTTAATGATTTATACCTCGAAAGTTTTGCAACCTTAACGAATTTTTACAAACTAATGACCTTTTACAATCTTTACGATTTATTTTTCGAACTTTTGATATCATAACGATTTTTTTTTACAATATTAACAATTTTTTTAACAATCTTAATCATTTATTTCTCGAAAAGTTTGCAAACTTAACGTTTTTTTCCATTTGCGCGATCTATTTCTCAAAATTTTTTCAGTCATAATGCTTTTTTACAATACTAACAATTTTTTTACAATATTAACTATGTGTTTTTCGGTCTTTTTTAAACTTAACGATTTTTTTACAACACTAACGATTTTTTCACCATCTTAGTGGTTTATTCCTCAAAAGTTTGGCAACCTTAACGATTTTTAGCCATTTTTACGATTTATTTCTCAAACTAACGATTTTCTACAATCTTATCGATTTATTTTTCTCACTTTTTGTAAATTTAACACTTTTTTTACAAAATTAACAATTTTTTCAATCTTAACGATTTATTCCTCGAACGTTTTGTAAACTTAACAATTTTTTTTGCCATTTTTACGATTTATTTCTCAAACTTTTTTCAGTCAAAATGATTTTTTACAATACTAACGATTTTTTTATAATCTTAATTATGTATTTTGCGATCTTTTTTAAACTTAATGGTTTTTTACAATACTAAAATTTTTTTTACAATCTTAATGATTTATAGCTTGAACGTTTTATAATCCTAACGATTTACCTGCCATTTTTACGATTTATTTCTCAAACTTTTTTCAATCTGAACTATTTTTTTCCAAACTGACGATTTTTTTTACAATATTAGCGATTAATTTTTCGAACTTTTGAAATCTAAAAGATTTTTTTACAATTTTAAAATTTTTTCTACAATTTTTGAGATTAATTACTGCGACCTTTTGCAACCTTAACGATTTTTGTGCCATTTTTACGATTTTTTTCTCAAACTTTTGAAATCCTAACGATCTTTTTACAATATTAACAATTTTTTAACATTCTTAATGATTTATACCTTGAAAGTTTTGCAACCTTAACGAATTTTTACAAACTAATAACTTTTTACAATCTGAACGATAAATTTTTCGAACTTGTTGTAAACTTAACGATTTTTTTTGCAATTTTTACGACTTATTTTTCGAACTTTTGAAATCTTAACAATTTTTTTCCAATATTAACAATTTTTTTACAATCTTAATGATTTATTCCTCGAACGTTTTGCAAACTTAACGTTTTTTTTTGCCAAATTAACGAATTATTTCTCAAAATTTTCAAATCCTAACGACTTTTTCATTTTCAATATTAACAATTTTTTTACAATCTTAATGATTTATTTCTCGAACATTTAGCAACCCTAAACATTTTCCTGTCATTTTTATGATCTATTTCTCAAACTTTTTTCTATCTGAACGATTTTTTACAAACTATCGATTTTTTTACAATATTAACGATTTATTATCCTGACTTTTGAAATCTAGACGATTTTTTTACAATACTGAAATTTTTGTTAAAACTTTGATGATTAATTTCTCGAACATTTTGCAACCTTAACGAATTTTTTGCCATTTTTACGATGTATTTCTCACACTTTTGAGATCCTAATGATTTTTTTACGATACTAACAATTCTTTTACATTTTTAATGATTTATTCCTCGAACGTTTGGCAACCTTATCAATTTTTCACAATTTATACGATTTATTTCTCAAACTTTTTTCAATTTTAACTATTTTTTTCCAAACTGACGATTTTTTTTACAATATTAGCGATTAATTTTTCGAACTTTTGAAATCTAAACGATTTTTTTACAATTTTAAAATTTTTTCTACAATTTTTGAGATTAATTACTGCGACCTTTTGCAACCTTAACGATTTTTGTGCCATTTTTACGATTTATTTCTCAAAGTTTTGAAATCCCAACGATTTTTTTACAATATTAGCAATTTTTTTACAATATTAACAATTTTTTTACATTCTTAATGATTTATACCTCGAAAGTTTTGCAACCTTAACGAATTTTTACAAACTAATAACGTTTTACAATCTTAACGATTAATTTTTCGAACTTTTTGTAAACTTAACGATTTTTTTGCAATTTTTACGATTTATTTTTCGAACTTTTGAAATCATAACGTTTTTTGTTTTTTACAAAATTAACAATTTTTTTACAATCTGAATGATTTATTCCTCGAACGTTTTTTAAATTTAACAATTTTTTTACCGTTTTTACAATTTATTTCTCAAATTTTTTTCTCAGTCATAATGATTTTTTACAATACTAACGATTGTTTTACTATCTTAACTATGTATTTCGCGATCTTTTTAAACTTAAAGATTTTTTACAATACTAACAATTTTTTTACAATCTTAATTATTTATTGCTCGAACGTTTTCTAACCCTAACGATTTACCTGCCATGTTTATGATTTATTTCTCAAACTTTTTTCAATCTGAACTATTGATTTTTTTACAATATTAGCGATTTATTTTTCGAACTTTTGAAATATTAACGATTTTTACAATATTAACAATTTTTTTACAATCTTAATGATTTATTTTTCGAACGTTTTGCAACCTTAACGCTTTTTGTGCCATTTTTACGATTTATTTCTCAAACTTTTGAAATCCTAACGATTTTTTTACAATATTAACAATTTTTTAACATTCTTAATGATTTATACCTTGAAAGTTTTGCAACCTTAACGAATTTTTACAAACTAATAACTTTTTACAATCTGAACGATAAATTTTTCGAACTTTTTGTAAACTTAACGATTTTTTTGCAATTTTTACGACTTATTTTTCGAACTTTTGAAATCTTAACAATTTTTTTCCAATATTAACAATTTTTTTACAATCTTAATGATTTATTCCTCGAACGTTTTGCAAACTTAACGTTTTTTTTGCCAAATTAACGATTTATTTCTCAAAATTTTCAAATCCTAACGACTTTTTCATTTTCAATATTAACAATTTTTTTACAATCTTAATGATTTATTTCTCGAACATTTTGCAACCCTAAATATTTTCCTGTCATTTTTATGATCTATTTCTCAAACTTTTTTCAATCTGAACGATTTTTTACAAACTATCGATTTTTTTACAATATTAACGAGTTATTATCCTGACTTTTGAAATCTAGACGATTTTTTTACAATACTGAAATTTTTGTTAAGATTTTGATGATTAGTTTCTCGAACATTTTGCAACCTTAACGATTTTTTTTGCCATTTTTACGATGTATTTCTCACACTTTTGAGATCCTAATGATTTTTTTACGATACTAACAATTCTTTTACATTCTTAATGATTTATTCCTCGAACGTTTGGCAACCTTATCAATTTTTCACAATTTATACGATTTATTTCTCAAACTTTTTTCAATCTTAACGGGTTTTTAAAAACTAACGATTTTGTACATCCTTCACGATTTTTTGCAAGTTTTACGATTTATTTTACGAACTTTTGAAATATTAATGATTTTTTTACAATATTAACATTATTTTTTTTACCATTTTAATGGTTTATTTATCAGACTTTTCGCAACTTTAAGGATTTTTGTGCCACTGTTTCGAATTATTTCTCAAACTTTTGAAAACCTAACGATTTTTTTACAATATTAACAATTTTTTTACATTTTTAATGATTTATACCTCGAAAGTTTTGCAACCTTAACGAATTTTTACAAACTAATGACTTTTTACAATCTTTACGATTTATTTTTCGAACTTTTGTTATCATAACGATTTTTTTTACAATATTAACAATTTTCTTACAATCTTAATGATTTATTTCTCGAAAAGTTTGCAAACTTAACGTTTTTTTTTCCATTTGCACGATCTATTTCGAAATTTTTTTTCAGTCATAATGATTTTTTACAATACTAACAATTTTTTTACAATATTAACTATGTGTTTTTCGGTCTTTTTTAAACTTAACGATTTTTTTTACAACACTAACGATTTTTTCACCATCTTAGTGGTTTATTCCTCAAACGTTTGGCAACCTTAACGATTTTTAGCCATTTTTACGATTTATTTCTCAAACTAACGATTTTCTACAATCTTATCGATTTATTTTTCTCACTTTTTGTAAATTTAACACTTTTTTTTACAAAATTAACAATTTTTTCAATCTTAACGATTTATTCCTCGAACGTTTTGTAAACTTAACAATTTTTTTGCCATTTTTACGATTTATTTCTCAAACTTTATTCAGTCAAAATGATTTTTTACAATACTAACGATTTTTTACCATCTTAATTATGTATTTTGCGATCTTTTTTAAACTTAATGGTTTTTTACAATACTAAAATTTTTTTTACAATCTTAATGATTTATTGCTTGAACGTTTTATAATCCTAACGATTTACCTGCCATTTTTACGATTTATTTCTCAAACTTTTTTCAATCTGAACTATTTTTTTCCAAACTGACGATTTTTTTTACAATATTAGCGATTAATTTTTCGAACTTTTGAAATCTAAACGATTTTTTTACAATTTTAAAATTTTTTCTACAATTTTTGAGATTAATTACTGCGACCTTTTACAACCTTAACGATTTTTGTGCCATTTTTACGATTTATTTCTCAAAGTTTTGAAATCCTAACGGTTCCTTTACAATATTAGCAATTTTTTAACATTCTTAATGATTTATACCTTGAAAGTTTTGCTACCTTAATGAATTTTTACAAATTAATAACTTTTTACAATCTTAACGATTAATTTTTCGAACTTTTTGTAAACTAGACGATTTTTTTGCAATTTTTACGATTTATTTTTCGAACTTTTGAAATCATAACGATTTTTTTACAAAATTAACAATTTTTTTACAATCTTAATGATTTATTCCTCGACAGTTTTGTAAACTTAACAATTTTTTTTACCATTTTTACGATTTATTTCTCAAACTTTTTTCAGTCATAATGATTTTTTACAATACTAACGATTTTTTTACTATCTTAACTATGTATTTTGCGATCGTTTTTAAACTTAACGATTTTTTACTATACTATCAATTTTTTTACAATCTTAATGATTTATTGCTCGAACGTTTTTTAACCCTAACGATTTACCTGCCCTTTTTATGATTTATTTCTCAAATTTTTTTCAATCTGACCTATTTTTTACAAACAAATGATTTTTTTACAATATTAGCGATTAATTTTTAGAACTTTTGAAATATTAACGATTTTTGTACAATATTAAAATTTCTTCTACAATTTTGGAGATTAATTTCTCGAACCAATTGCGGCCTTAATGATTATTGTGCCATTTTTACGATTTATTTCTCAAACTTTTGAAATCCTAACGATTTTTTTACAATATTAACAATTTTTTAACATTCTTAATGATTTATACCTTGAAAGTTTTGCAACCTTAACGAATTTTTACAATCTAATAACTTTTTACAATCTGAACGATACATTTTTCGAACTTGTTGTAAACTTAACGATTTTTTTGCAATTTTTACGACTTATTTTTCGAACTTTTGAAATCTTAACAATTTTTTTCCAATATTAACAATTTTTTACAATCTTAATGATTTATTCCTCGAACATTTAGCAACCCTAAACATTTTCCTGTAATTTTTATGATCTATTTCTCAAACTTTTTTCAATCTGAACGATTTTTTACAAACTATCGATTTTTTTTACAATATTAACGATTTATTATCCTGACTTTTGAAATCTAGACGATTTTTTTACAATACTGAAATTTTTGTTAAAATTTTGATGATTAATTTCTCGAACATTTTGCAACCTTAACGATTTTTTTTGCAATTTTTACGATGTATTTCTCACACTTTTGAGATCCTAATGATTTTTTTACGATACTAACAATTCTTTTACATTCTTAATGATTTATTCCTCGAACGTTTGGCAACCTTATCAATTTTTCACAATTTATACGATTTATTTCTCAAACTTTTTTCAATCTTAACGGGTTTTTAAAAACTAACGATTTTGTACATCCTTCACGATTTTTTTGCAAGCTTTACGATTTATTTTACGAACTTTTGAAATATTAACGATTTTTTTACAATATTAACATTATTTTTTTACCATTTTAATGGTTTATTTATCAGAATTTTCGCAACTTTAAGGATTTTTGTGCCACTATTTCGAATTATTTCTCAAACTTTTGAAAACCTAACGATTTTTTTACAATATTAACAATTTTTTTACATTTTTAATGATTTATACCTCGAAAGTTTTGCAACCTTAACGAATTTTTACAACCTAATGACTTTTTACAATCTTAACGATTAATTTTTCGAACTTTTTGTAAACTTAACGATTTTTTTACAATTTTTACGATTTATTTTTCGAACTTTTGATATCATAACGATTTTTTTTACAATATTAACAATTTTTTTACAATCTTAATGATTTATTTCTCGAAAGTTTTGCAAACTTAACGTTTTTTTTCCATTTTTACGATCTATTTCTCAAACTATTTTCAATCTGACCGATTTTTTACAAACTAACGATTTTTTTACAACATTAACAACTTATTTTTCGAACTTCTGAAATCTAAACGATTTTTTTCCAATATTAAAATTTTTTTTAAAATTTTAATGATTAATTTCTCGAACATTTTGCAACCTTAAATATTTTTCTGCCATTTCTACGATGTATTTCTCAAACTTTTGAAATCCTAATGATTTTTTGACGATACTAACAATTTTTTTACAATCTTAGTGACTTATTCCTCGAACGTTTGGCAACCTTAACGATTTATTGCCATTTATACCATTTATTTCCCAAACTTTTTTCAATCTTAACGATTTTTTACAATCTTAGCGATTTATTTTTCGAACTTTTGAAATCTTAACCATTTTTTTGCCATATTAGATTTTTTTTTACAATATCAATGATTTATTGCTCGAACCTTTTGCAACGTTACGATTTTTTTGCCATTTTTACGATTTATTTCTCAAACTTTTGAAATCCTAACGATTTTTTATAATATTAACAATTTTTTCACAATCTTAATGAATTATCCCTCGAACGATTTACAAGTTTAACTATTTTTTTGCCATTTGTGCGATCTATTTCTCAAAATTTTTTCAGTCATAATGATTTTTTACAATACTAACGATTTTTTTGCAATATTAACTATGTGTTTTGTGATCTTTTTTAAACTTAACGATTTTTTTACAACACTAACGATTTTTTTACCATCGTAGTGGTTTATTCCTCAAACGTTTGGCAACCTTAACGATTTTTAGCCATTTTTACGATTTATTTCTCAAACTAACGATTTTTCTATAATCTTATCGATTTATTTTTCTAACTTTTTGTAAATTTAACACTGTTTTTTACAAAATTAACAATTTTTTCAATCTTAACGATTTATTCCTCGAACGTTTTGTAAACTTAACAATTTTTTTGCCATTTTTACGATTTATTTCTCAAACTTTTTTCAGTCAAAATGATTTTTTACAATAC